>CABFOW010002663.1:43817-94963 GCA_902141385.1 Timema californicum | reverse complement strand
AATCCGAACCACGGTGGAGGCCTGGCATTCCACACATTCACAAGTTGTGATTAATACACGTCTTGTCAGAGATGAAGGAAGGATTTGGTAATCGGATAAATCTGTGCCAGGACCGAGGATTGATCCCCGGAACCTCAGCACAGAAGTCCGACACCTTACCCCTAGACCGCCAGGACACCAAATTTACTATTAAATCCTTCTCAAAACCTTAATGTTTTAAAATATGTATAAAAAAAATTGTATTGTAATCCACCTCTCCTCAAGTATTAGTTGCAACTTGACCTGAAATAAGTTTTATTTGAAACATTAGAAAGTTAAATAAATAAACTTAACTATTTTTAGTTTAGTTCCGTTGTAAGATAATAGTGTCAAGTTCGCGGCCTATCGAGTACCTGAGGTACCAAATATTGATCACATTTTAATCAAATTATTAATTTCACAAACACAATTTGAGGTTGTGCCAAAAATTGTGCAGAGGATGTGTCCATTAATAAAAGTCTAAGCTTGAAAGTTTTGAATGAGGTCAGAGTATTTTTTTTAACGATATTTCACTACAGAATATTAATGGTTTTAAACAAATAGATAATCACCAAAAGATATAAACAAGTTATTTTAGTAAAACGATTAAATGTTGTCTTATAATTCATAAATAACTCAAAATTAGTAGAAACATGTCATTACATTAAATGAATGTCCCTAAAATGTACAGTAAAATAATTTGCAGAGTAGGCCTAATCAATTTTTTTAAAATATTTCGCCCACTAAGTCTTTCCTTCTAAATCAAAATATATGAAACATGTTTAAAAAAATTGTTCTGTGAGTTCCTACGTATAAGGAAGTCAGACTTACTTCACAATGTAATATTGTATAGAAGAAAGGTCTGGAGCAGGAAGGAGACGAGACTTCCTGTGCCCCCCCCCCCTCCCACACAGGGGGTGCGCAGCGTGGCCATGTCTGAGCGTTTAAACTGACGCAATGTCTCAGTTTTCTTCACGCGTTATATTATTACTAACGGAACTTTACTTTCAAACTATTGTTTTAATCTTATTTAAAATATAATATTTTAAGTGATCTTATTCGTTAAAGCTATACTAAAAATGTTCAACATTTCAAATTGTAAGTACAGTTTTACTGTAAAAAATACTCCCAATTCTTTATCTCATAAAAATTATGTTCTTTTATTTTTGACAGCAATCACTTTTATTGAGTTTCAAAATTACTTTCATTTTAATTGAACATGTGAGTACGTGAACAAAAACGTCAGTTTAGTCTTCTTCTTATTATTAGAGACATTTAAAGTTCACTTTCTGAACCGACTGATTATATCAACACACAAGAATTTATATGAGCGAGAACGAAAGGGCCTACCAATTTTGCCAGTAAAGGTATTTTAAAATAACTTCCAAGGTTCTTTTAAATGCTACAATCGGCATGGGACCGATGGCTTTACTTTCCCTCCGAAGTAAGTTGTGCTACGGGTTTTTATCATTCAAGGAAAACCCCTCGACACTGGTTTGGTTTGAACCCACGAACAACGGGTCCTGAGGCGAGAACTTACCCCAAGACCACCGAGGTTGACCAGTCAGTTTCATCTTCTATGGTTTATCGGTATCGGTTCGAATCCCAACTGGATGTACTTTGGTGTTTTTCCCTAAGATCATTCGACTTTATCTCCTCGCAATTTCGGGTACCTACCATGAATTTTAACTTTTTCATCCCTACTCTAAAAAAGAGACGCATTCATTTTAGCTCAGTTGGTAGTGTGTCTGCCTACAGCACTCAGGATCCCGGGTTCGATGTCAAACTTAGTCAAATTATTTCTAATCGGTGAAATGTATGTTCTCCTTTCACAGTGAAGAGTTAATGACCGAGGACAGGGTGTTGTGTGTGTGTGTTCTATATTCAAGTTAGTTTGTAAGTCATGCGCTAATATAAGTTGGTTCAGAAAGTGTACGCTAAATACATAAAAAATTAAAATTAAAAATATCAGTGGAAAAATATGGAGACAGCCTGGACGAGAAACAAAACTTTAGACACTCAATAAGTAATAATATAAAATAATAAAATTGAAAGGAAATAAAATAAGTTTTTTACTCAAAAACTAGAAAAAAATTCTGGAAGACTATTTAGGATAGACTCGCTTCAGTGGCTGAATGGTCTTAGTCATCCCTCTAGTGTAAGACTGGTCTGCTGAAGACGGGGAGATCGGGTTACAAATCCCGATATAATCTACTTAAGGCGGTTTTACCCAAATGGTTTTCCTCTCTCCTCACACGCAAATGCGGGTATATTACCTCTAAAATGCTTCTTTCTCCATCTCTTTCTCACTATAGTAATTACCCCGTGTGTGTATAACCTGGGCAAGTATATAGACGAGGTGATGTAAAATCTATAAATATATATTTTAGAGAGTTTCTCGTCATAGCAGGAACTCGCTTTACAAGGGGCGAACAGTTTAAGTTTGGAACGTGAGGTTGGCATAGATCGCAGCCTCCTTCACCAAACAAACATGTCGATGAAACAGCGAGTCCACGCTAGGATTGGAGTGCAGGGTCAACAACACAAGAGGGGAATTCCCTCTACAACTAAGCTAAGCCCCCGATATCTCGCTGAGCGCGCCGGAGTTGCCAATAACATAGCGAACCGAGTTAAACTCATTAACGAATTTATCCGCCCGGAGCCTCCGCCTTCCAATTAGCCCCGCTCATCAAGAGTGGAGGGTAAGGGGTGGTCGGGGGTTGAAACATACGGCGCGCGGGACCGAGTCCACCCGCGCGGCATGTGCTGTTTATAACACGATTGGACGAGTAGCATACCAGCAGTGGATTCGTTTATAAGTTTATAGGCCCAACTTGCTGCGAGGTCCACACGCATGACTATACTTCCTGGGTCTGAGCAGTATATGTCCACACACATGGTCACACTCCCTGAGTCTGAGCAGCATATGTCCACACACATGGTCACACTCCCTGGGTCTTAGCAGCATATGTCCACACACATGGTCCCATTCCTTGGGTCTGAGCAACATATGTCCACACACATGGTCACATTCCTTGGGTCTGAGCAACATATGTCCACACACATGGTCACATTCCTTGGGTCTGAGCAACATATGTCCAAACACATGGTCACACTCCCTGAGTCTGAGCAGCATATGTCCACACACATGGTCACACTCTCTGGGTTCGAGCAGCATATGTCCACACACATGGTCAAATTCCCTGGGTCTGAGCAGCATATGTCCACACACATGGTCACACTCCCTGAGTCTGAGCAGCATATGTCCACACACATGGTCACACTCTCTGGGTCTTAGCAGCATATGTACACACACATGGTCACACTCCCTGGGTCTGAGCAGCATATGTCCACACACCTGGTCACATTCCCTGGGTCTGAGCAGCATATGTACACAAACATGGTCACACTTCCTGGGTTTGAGCAGCATATGTCCACACACATGGTCACATTCCCTGGGTCTGAGCAGCACATGTCCACACACATGGTCACATTACTTGGATTTGAGCAGCATATGTCCACACACATTCATGGTCACATTTCCTGGGTTTGAGCAGCATATGTCCACACACATGGTCACATTTCCTGGGTCTGAGCACTGACGTTCACTTCGTTATACTTTTTGTTGTGCACTGCATCCTACTAAGCCAGCCGCGTTTAATTTCACTAATATGGTAGAGATAAGTAAAGGAATAATTTTGGAACGAAATGTATCCTTATTTGCATAGTGGGAGAAAATGTTATGAATTTGTTTTACAATTGTTTGTATTATATGATGACTTACACCATTTGTGCTGTGAACAATTTTTTTGAATTGGCCAATTAAATAACTCAAAAGGCTATTTGTGTAGAAAGGGTAATTTTTTAGCTGTGAATTACACATAAAAATACTTATTTAAGTTGAATTTAGCATTATTTAAGTTAAATTTAAATTTATCTAACTTGACACGCATCACATGGCCGTTGTCACTCCCATCACTTTGAACGACTAAACAAAGTTAACTTTCACAGTAATATTGTAGTGCCAATCATGATTTATTATTAATAACGCTAAACAAGAAGAAAGTGTGGTCATTATAATAATAAATCTGAGTCAGACCATCTAAATGCCAGAGCACATCACGACTCACCACACTTGTTCTGTTAACAGACGCGTTGGTGTGTTAACAAGTTCCAGCATGTGGTGTAATCTAGCTGCAAACATAGAAACTATGACTCACACCACTTGTTCTGTTAACAGACGCGTTGGTGTGTTAACAAGTTCCAGCATGTGGTGTAATCTAGCTGCAAACATAGAAACTATGACTCACACCACTTGTTCTGTTAACAGACGCGTTGGTGTGTTAACAAGTTCCAGCATGTGGCGTAATCTAGCGGCAAACATAGAAACTATGACTCACAACACTTAATCAGTTAACAGAATGAATAATTATTCACATGCTTAGATTGATAACTCAATTATGAAAAAAAAGTGACTTTCACCACTTGTATTCTCAGGGGCTCAAGTAAAGGAATAGTTTTTAAAGGAAATGTATCCTTATTTACATAAAAGGGGAGTGGTAAACCATAAATAAAAAAATATATACTCAAATACACGACGGGTATCCAAACCTCGACCTCCCTGTCACCGCCAACTAGTCTTAACACGAGAGTAACGGCTTAAAGAGACCGGCCACTAAGCTACTGTGGTGGGTCTAATTACATTAGGCTACGACTTAGAGAATACTTAAAAGAAATGTTTGTCAACATTATTACCGTTCATTTTTATAAATACATGTATCTATTTGAATAAAATAGGAATTTGGGCGAAACAAACAAAAATATGACGAAGGCTTCTGTTAGGTTTGATTGTATTGTGATCCAAGGTAAAAACAAGAGCTGCTCTCCATGAACTGTTTTCCCGACTTGACGATGTGAACAGAACAAGAAAGAAAGTTTCAAGTTAGGTTGGATGTGTCGAGTTGACTCCGAAGCGTTGGTGGCAGCCAAACTTGACATGAAGTGAAGAATGAGATCAATAAACGTGATGTGGGAGCGAGGGGATATGTGCGTGTGGGCTTAATGCAACTGTTAAAAGCGCTACTTTCAAGGGGTTCTTGGCAGACTTCTATAAACACGCACATTCCTTCACAAGAGTTCGATGGAGTGGATCAACAACGGGTCTGGATCTCAACTATGGAATGACTCCAGTGGAATTTTGATTGCTAACATGTAACTATGAGATAAAACTATCACCTAGCATAAGAGTGTGACTCTAAGATCAAAGTATCACTACATAACAGAATGTATTTCTGAGATCAAAGTGTCACTACATAACAGAATGTGGTTCTGAGATCACAGTGTCACCACATAACATGGTGTACTTCTGGGAAGAAAGGGCTAAAGAAATGTAATCATGCTTTGAGACTCCATTTTGAATCCGGTCTATGTATTGAGGAAGGACGACAGTGACATCACAGTTATCATAATCCTCAAGTACCAGATGCAAATATACATCCGTGGCTTAACATGGCTTTAAACGAAGTTCAAGAGCCTAAAACTGTATTTATACTGAACTAAGAATATCTCGTACCTTGACCACCTTCACACGACGAAATAACTAAATGTCAACCTTAGAGAAAATTGAACAAGGGTATTTTAAGTGTTTGAAGTGATATGAAACGCAAAGCTCGTGAAAGTTAGGTGGCTAAATTTAATTACAACCACAAGAAATGGAGTTATTTTATATATATATACATAAGGTAATTGCTAAGCCTAGTACACACTGGGCGATAATCGCCAGATATACGTCTACCGCCGATGTTTCCCGAGTGTCTGGATACTTGTATCTAGCGATTATCGCCCAGTGGTTACTAGGCTTTAGGATTTGTCAGCCTCTTTTTATATATGAGTGAAAAATATCTTACGGTTATCTCCAAAACGCAAGCAATACCAACTTTTAAAACAATGTTTCTCAATTCACTCTCTTGCACTGGTATAAAAACACAATAAAGCTGTTAGAGAAGCAATCGTATATTTCAGAATAAGGTAAGTCGGCTACCTATTCGTATCGGTTGGCGTTTCAAATTTCCCATCATTAATAAGGAGATACTGTTCAAAACGAATTAATGCATGGTCAAACGCGCTACTCTCGCAGTAGACTAGACTGTTGATAACGGGGAGATAAAGGTTCGAACCTCGGTGGGGTGTATTTTTTTTTTTCCTAAATGATTTTCCACTCTACTCGCACGTGAATGCGGGTATATTTCCTCTATTTATAATCTTAACAATCCCTAACAGCATTAGCTTATTTAGTACAAAAGCGTATAACCCGAATGTGTAGTAAGAAGCGGTGCTAAGAAGGAAATCGATTGAAAGATAATTGGTAAAAACAAAAGCAAAAGAAAAAACACAGCACTCTTCATAGAAGCGTCATCTAGGGGTAGAACGAAGAAGCATCAGTGATGAATGCAATGTGTACCAGTCGGCGAGCCACTTGACCTAGTTAGTATTCAAGAGATGCACTAATGGACGGAAACTGATCTGCAAACTTTGTTTTGAAAGAGAGAGGGGGTGATTGCTGTTCGGAGCGGCGCACACACACACTCACACACACCACTAGACCCTTTGTACGGAACTGGGGCGCTTGGAATGACATCTGTGACAGAGGCTCGTGTGCTCCAATAAAACCTTTTCAAATTGGTTCATGTCATGTCACCAGTAAGCGGATACTCTAGTCCTAGTTTCATTACTAAAACATGCGACAGTTTGTTTAATAATAATATCTAGTCCGTTCAGGGACTTATCAACTTTCCAAACTAAGGGAACGGGGGAGGGGGGAGTTATAATTAAATGCATCATAATTAGCATATAGAAAGGATTTAAAACCAAACAATGCAACTTATAGTAAGAATTCACCGGGAAGAACCTTATCCGGCAGTAACCAAACTTACTAAAACTACTTTCCAATATTAAAACGTAGACTCATGTTATCTGCAACTGTCACATTTAATCAATATTATCAATACCTATAAAATAACATCAATAAATAAAAACAAAATCAATGTTGACTGCAAAAAATATGTTTATACATTTACAAATGGTTGTATCGCGTTAATACTGTAGAAAGCACAGACTGGGGTCGCACCCCAGACTTCCGAGTCAGAGTTGCCTACACTCCCATTCTCATGCTAGACTTGCTGTTGGAGACGAGGAGATCGGGGTTCGAATCCCAATCGGGCCTACTGTGATTTTATTCCCCTAAATGATTTCCCACTCTCTTTCCACGCAAATTACTCATCCCAGCACCATTAGAATATAGTTATCAAATATGCGTATACCTGAACGGGTAGTAAGACGCGGTGATGATGATAATAATAATATTTTTAAACACCGTCTTACTCCCCGTTTGGGTTATACGCTTATGATTTTAGGGCTTAAGGAGCCTATATTTATGGAAAGTGTACCCACGTATGCGTTGAGGGAGAGTGTAAAATCAGTTTGGAATAAACACCCATGGTAACCTACACCCAAAAGAGATTCTAACCTCAATCTCAAGGTGTCGGACTTCTGTGCTGGGGGTCCGGGGTTCAATCTTTGATCCTGGCACAGATTAATCTGATTGAAAAACCCTTCCTTCACTTCTCACAAGACGTGTTTTAATCACAACTTGTGAATGTGTGGAATACCAGACCTCCACTGTGGTTCGGATCCCACGTTAAACTGTAGGTCCTCCATTCCATCTCAAAATCACCCTACCTTTACACATTAGGGTAATTGTGTATAGCCCGAATGGGTTGTAGGACGTGATGCTAATAATAATAATAATAATAATAATAATAATAACCTAAATATCCCTATCATTGGCAATCTAACCTATCGCGAGAGTGACGCCTTAGATCATGTGACCACTGAAGAGGGTTTTAATTGATTAATTTTTCATTTAAAAAATACGGTTAGAGAGTTTCAATTCCAAAATATTCTAAAGTAAAATGCAGAAAAACGCATCCCTATGCGACACTTGGTTCGAGATGTTTTACCTAAGCTAGGTGTTATCCGCGGGGTGAGACGGGCTATTAAGGTAATACTATACACTTGATTACAATGATTTAAGGGCCAGATTCATAGACTTAGCACGCCTCGAGTGGGGCTCAAAAACAAACAAACTCTGATGGAATGGGCAATAGGAAACTGAAACTAGTTGGCCTATTCCACTCTGGGCTAGGTAGGTGTCATCCTGTATTTAGTGTAGCGCTGGACTTGATGTGTACTAAGTCTGACTATGAAACTGGCCCTACCCTCGATATGAAGTAACGTTCCTCTAGGGTCGAAAGAAATACACTGAAAGGCGTTTTGTTCTTTTCCATCAATGTGTGATCTTTACGAGCGACATAAATTCCTCCCGCCTGAGCCATAAAAGATTAAAAAGGCATCAGCTTCAGGACAAAAAGTACGATGGCCTTTTCGAGCACCAAGGATCAATGAGACACGTTGATCTGGCAGAATCAGTCAAACTGGTCCTGATAGGGAGATAGTAAATAGGTTGTCTCGCAAGTTGCGGGCCTCCCCCATCATAGCAGACAACTTGCTGATGCTAGTCGGAGAGAGACCTGCGTAATTGAGCGACGTGACACATCTCACAGTGACACACTGCTAGCTCATCACGCATAAATCACCTGCTTGGATTGAAGCGGGAGTCACACAGCTCGGAGAGTGAAAATCACGTTCCTAGTAGATATAGATTTTTAGGGATAGACAATCATACAATCGAGGTCATTTTTCACCACCACACACATTTTGAGTTCGTGGAGGATAAACTACATATCGTAGGGTCTTGCCAAGAATCATTTAGAAAAACTACAGTCAATAATAACATTCTCACTATTGAAATTAATACACAATATTAACTTTTTTTTGGCGAGATACGGGAGCCCATATCTCTTAGAAATAAACTTATAAGAAAATTGATACTTACTCTATGGCACACTTACAAAAGTACACCACCTATCTCTCTATATATTAGGGTAAGGATACGTATAAAGCTGGAAACAAGTCAATTTGCAGAAAGCTTACCATGAAGAAAGATGTCTTCAAGTGATAGTGAACTGTTTTCGGTTGAAAATACAAAATTATGTGTAGAAAAAGAGTAGGATTGCATGAAATCAATCGTGGGCGGCGAAGATTTGGAGAACACTACCACCTTTTCCCACAGTTAGAAATGGCCAAGAAACAATTTTTTTTTAGCTATGTGAGGATGCAGATAATAACTTTTTATTACATTCTCAACATGAAAGAAGAACCCTTGACAAGAAATTGGGGAAACTGGCACCAGAAACCAATCCACCCAGAACAAGTCTCATTTGTTTAAGATAAGAATTTTTCTTTGAAATACATTTTCTCCGATGACAATTTTCTAACTGTTTTTTTTTCTACTTTTTTCAGTAAAAGCAAGAATTAATTGATGTTCAATGTATTCTTTTTTACAAAATAGTAAAAACTGAGTCACTACACAACCAAAACTAGAAACGAGAACAGAAACACCTGAGCTTGAGGTCGTCCGCAAGCTTAATGAGCGCTGAAAATAAATATAACAAACATTCTTATTTGCTGGTCAGGGCTCACGGTAAGCGCCGACAAGCTCGGACACGCTTTATTTGTGTGCCGACACAATCATGTGAAACTATGGTGACATTTACTAACGCCTGCTAACACACAGCGATGGTAGACAGCGTTATACGTGTCTGTACTCTTAGGTTATTTCTATCCATTCCACCTCACTACACCCTACCTCTTACAAGTCCGTTCTAGAGTTATCCTCCAACCTGCGTCTAGATCTTCCCAATGGTCTCTTCCCATTGGGTTTGCCAGTCAGTACCCTGAATACGGTTCTAGGATCTCCCATTCGCGCTGCATGTCCTGTTCGCCGTGATCTAATACACTTGATTATCCTAACAATTTACTGTGATGAGTACAGGGTGTGTAAATCATTATGTAGCTTCAATAAAAGCTTATCTTTCTGATCTCCAATGGAGCGGGAAGGGAAATGCATCATAGTTTACGTTGAGAGGAGAGATGTGTGTGTTTGGGGGCCGGGCGGTGGACATCTTTCATGCGCTCTACCGAGGATCGAACCTCGGTCTATCAATCCAGAGAAGAGTACGCAGGTGTACACCCAGCCTAGGTTAGAGGCCCGTTCTTAAATTACGTAGCGGTTTTAAGGGGAGAAGGTTCAATATTTTCTTATGTTTTCTTACAAAATGGAAGGTGGGGGGTCAGAATCCATACCACGCAAGTTTTATTTACTAAACAACCTAATATATATTTAGGTGAGGTAAAAGGAGCGCGGGGGTGGGGGAAATCTTTCGATCCCTTACCTGGGGGAGGGAGGGGTAGAAAATCATTATACATAAAGCCTTGCTTAATTTAAGGACATGCATTATTAAAGGGAAAGGGAATAGAAGGAAAAGTAATATAAATTGTATCGGTGGTGGTACATATGAAGGTAAGCTCTAAAGCGAGCCTTGGAAGCCAGCCAGGACTAAGCCCCGGGCTCTCCAGCGATGTCGGTAGTAGACGTCTTGATACATTTTGGAGAGACGCGGAGGAGAGTGGTTAATAGCAGGGACGAGTGATATCTCAGTCGAGCCACGGTTATTTAGTACTCTTCTCCAACGAACCACCATAAAAATGGATCGTACGCACCAAGAAGACGGGCGCTGTTTTAGTGGCAATTATTCCCTGACCGTGGCAGGGGTGGGTGGGAGGAGGGGGTTGGGAGGGGGGAAACTCAAACACTCGAGACCGTCCGCCTGAAGACTCAATACACCACCTCAACTACTGACAATAGGGCCATTAAGATGGTTACACAGACTTTCATTTGGAGACATACAGGTTCTATTTTGACGAATTTTGTAACAACGCAATACTTTGCTAAGACTCCACCAAATCAGGGATTATGCAATTTAAAAGTTTCAAAATTCCCTGACTTTTCCAGAATTTTTAGACCAATAAATGTGCATTTTCTCAGTAGCTTTTCAAATTTTAATATTTTCATTGTTTTCTATTAAATTCTTTTCAATATAGTTTTGAAAAGACAAATATGTTGGTGCTCTTTGTAAAATCACATAACTGAGAGATACAACTAATAACTTATACTAATTTATACTATTCGACTAAATGTTTAAAAATTATTTTTAATATATTTGAAAATTCCAGTGACTTTTAAAAATGTCCTTGACTTCCTCCCGACTTCTCTTTGTCACAAAACATTCTCTGACTTTCCCATGTGTTCCCAGTTTTCCAAGCGCATATCAACCCTGTTCAGCCAATGAAAAGTGAGAATCGAGAAAATATAATGACAACATTGAGTGGCATATTTGGTACAGAGTTTCAAAATTGACTGCAAAAATTCTATTGTTTATAAATTTGATCGAATGTCTCATGGTACAAAGAAATCATATTACTTGCATAATCGTATTCCATTTTCACGCGTTACTATTGCATGACAAGATGTCTGACGACAGTTTTTGTTTTAGCTCTAGCAAACCATAAATACCCGCAGGAAAATAATTTTTTCTTGATTGGATGGCCAAAAAAACATTTGACTCTACATTTAAAACATTTTGAATTTGAAAAGTCGAAACTTTACAATCTTGAAGTGAAAGTCACAGTTTGTATCTCTCATTGCTCGCCGCAATTCAGATTATTTAAGTCGCACATTTAATTAAAAACTTTATCTCTATAAGTATAAGTTTTTCAATTGAGTAACTACTTTAGGCTTACAAGCATCTAGAATTAGTTTTTATCATTAATGAAAGGAGTGATATTAATTCGAAATCTATTAAAACTCGTTCGGTAAAAATAAGAGAGAACAACTTTCTTTAACTCGTGAAAACCAATTCTAGAGGTCATCAATTATGTTCTTTAAACAAAAGGTTTTATTTGAATTTCCTCGAAGCAAGACAAGTCTCAAGGGTGATATTAACTTAGGCCTAGTTCATGTTTTAAATATAATAATAAACAAACCAGTTTAGTCTTATTTGAAATTATTCATTTGCCATTTCCCTACGCTTATTTACGCGGTTACGCTCATCTACACAGTTAGAGCTTGAGGAGCACAGTATTGCCTTATTCATTAGAATAAACAACACAACGAGCAAACAAACAAACAAGCAACACAATTTCCATCAAGGCACTAAATTGTAACGTCCGTTTTCAAATAATATAGGCTATAACAATGTGGGTTAAATATACTGTATACTATATCAAAAACACTATGGTTAATATCGTCCGTAGATTTTCCATTTGAGCATGTTTTGGTTCAACTGATTTTGGAACTCTCTCTATTAACAAAATGAAGAGTTGGTCTGTCACGATCGTTGTGCGAAATCTACCGTACGCTGAGGGCTTAAATCTTAAAATTGGTCACCCAAATACACGAACATGAGCACCTTGAAGCTAGAATTTTAAATTTTTGACTATATTATTTAAAATTTACTAAACATTTGGTGAAAATAAATAAGATGAAGAGATTTCCCCTGTCTTTTTGAAGCAACGAAAAGCGTTGCTCGGTGTAGCTACGCATCCTGCTAGTATACAATAATAAACAGTTTCCTACTATTATTAAGTTCATCACATTGGTTTGCAGCCGCTTAATCCAAGGAGGTAAGGAAGAAAGGGATCTTTAAGAGGAAGTGCACTCGCATTAGCGTGGAGAAGGAATATAAAAACTACAATGATGAATCACATGTGGGAAACAACTTCCAGTGCACCATCCGAGATTCAAACCTCGATCTATCCATCACCAGCGATGAATTACATTGCAAGAATGATGACTTTGACCATGTGACCACTGAAGAATATAAACTAAGTTGGCCTTAGTAAAAGAATCACAAAAGTTCAACAAGAATTAATACAATAAATATATTTATATAGTTTTAACAATAAACGTCTACCTGTTAAACTGGATCAGCTTCAGTAAGGTACGGATCTAAATAATTTGAAAAAATAATCTTTTATAAATACTTTTTAACAACTAGTAAAACTTAGAGCACGGCAAGGTGGAATATTAAACTTCAAACTTTTAGAGGTTCAATAGTGAAGCCAACCGCTTCGGTGGCCGCATGGTCTACGGTGCTTCTCTCTCACTATACTAGACTGCTGATGACGGGGAGATCAAGGTTCAAATCCTGGTCGGGTGTGTTGAGGGTGAATTTTCCAAAATTGTTTACCACTCTCTCTCTCTCTTTCTCTCTCCACGGAAATGCGGATACACGTTCTCTAAACGTAAACCTTTTCATCCCTAAAAGCATTAATGTAATTAGTACATAAGTGTATATAGTCTGAACAGGTAGTATAGGACGCGGTGCTGAGTAAAAATAATAAAGCCAGTAAACTGATTTAAAACATGTTCCCTAAGTTTTAGATACGAAAATTCCCAATCTTCATATCCCTCGAATTTTGAAGAGGATTTACTTGCTAGAAGCTAATCTTCTTAAACTGGCCTAAGACTATTTATGCTTGTAAAAATAAAAATTAATTCTTATTTATCATCTCAATTCCTAGAAAACATTTTAAACTAAATCGAAGAAGATATTTTTTTTAAATTTCAAGTTTTATCATATTTGTTTTTACCGAACCACCTTTAAATAGCTTATTTTAGAAAAATTAACAAAACATATCATTTACCCAGTACAAAATCCTCAGATGCCAGTTTTCAATCAAACCACTAGAGCCATTTTTAAAATATTTAAAATTTTCAAATATCAGTAAACAGTAAGTAAGCTAATATCAAAACGGAATTTTTGCCAGAAAAAAATAAATAAATAAAGCCATTTTTGAAAAATGATGAATTTCCTAAATCAATCATCTCATCAGTAAACTGCCCTTAATTTGAGCCATTGAATCAAAATATAGAAAAATACAAGGTAATATTATAAATCATCTAAAAATCAAATTAGAAAGAAATCCATAAAACCTTTTAGACTGTAGATTCATTATAGTCTCGAGGTAAAACATTTTCACAATCACAATACTTTATATACACGAGCAAAAGGTGTATAACATTAATAAGTATGTATGTGTTTTCAAAGATTTGTATTAAAGATTTAAAATTAAGATGAGAGTTGTATTATATATAAAAGAAAAGGAAAGCCTCGCTTCATCTGCGACGTCCCGGAGGGAAAGCTTGTCTGAAGTTACTGTTCATCCAACAGCCCATGCAGACGGAGTTAAGGTCCTCTCACGTGTTCCAGCGTTATCTCGTCTCCTTGAAGTAGTGTTGCGGTAGACTCGAGACTTCCCGCCAGAACAGACAAAACCTCCCCTCGCTTAATGACGGCAATCATTCCTCCCTGGCGGTGTTACGTCTTCGAGACACCCCTCAGAGAGTTTTATCATACCAGGGGATCCCCACAAGGGTCATTTAGATCTCTCGGAGATGCCCTCCGGATCTCGGCCACACCGCATTCTCAGCCGTACTGCGGCCTCTGGACCACTATCTACACCCTCTACCTCCGGGGATATAGCCTACCTTTTATTTGACCGATAGGAAGGTTGGTGTTTAATGTGATGGGAGGGAAGCCACCTCATCAGTTACCAGTTGTGTGGTCGCGAGTAACTGATTCTATCTCCTGCGGAGGCCTGAGAGCAACACACTTATTTGCATGTATGGTTCGCGACTACACAGTGGCGTAGCTCAATTTCGACCTAATGCCCTAAGAATGTGCTCTCTCGGGGTAAATAGCGAGACTTTCCCTCTAAACCCTAACATTAAACCTGGTACCAAGCTCTTTCAGCAGTAAAGTTATTAATTATAGTTTGTAGGAATGATTTGTAGTTGTAACTCCAGCATAATTTCTAAAAATGTTATCAAACCAATTTAATATATTCATACGCCAAAATGTGTCTTCTTCCTCCACCCTTTTGAACAGATGATTTCAATTTTAGACAGCTGTAAAGTAGTTAAGCAATCTAACCTTATTTTCTTTGTGTATTCTAAGGGTATTTATAACGCGATACGACTATACTTTTAATTTGGAGACGAACAGACCATAAGGCATTTTTTTAATCTGTAAATAGACGAGTAGATAATTATAAAACACAACAAATTTACCTGAAGTAAAATAACAGACGTAATAAATTTCTTTGATTCCCCAACAGAATACTGTGTAGTGTTTTCTTATTTACATTCGTCTAACAATTTCATCTTCAGTTTACAATCTTCAATCGTTGTGTATAAAAGTGGCGTTGAACAAAAAAGGGGGAATTCACTGCAACTTTATTTTAAACTTTGAACTTAAAATTAAGTCTATTGTTGGCCTATATACCTCCATAAAACTTTTATCAACTTATAATTACTTCAATGAAAAAAAAACTCTCTTTATCTTTTTAGACAGATTAAAATTCGACGTCAGGGAAAAAGTTTGACAGAATTCATGAGAAACTTTGAAGGCGTTCCATCACAACTAACGGAGGAAGGAATTCCGTTCCTTTAAAAAAATAAGGCCCCTCAGATATGTTCTGAAACGTAGATATTTTTACGAGCAAATAGTCTCAAGGCAAAAACTATTATCATTGGTGATTATGTGCAAAATTAACATCCATCACAATTTTAAATTATTATACTTTAAATTTTACATGGCAGAGGTGAAATGTACAGATTTTACTTTGTGTTACCCGCCTCGGTGGCGTAGTTGGCTAACGCGCTTGTCGTGTTGAGCTCAACCACAGAGGACGGGGAGATCGAGGTTCGAATCTCGGTCGGGTGAACTGGGGGTGGTTTTCCTAAATGGTTTCCACTCTCCTTCCACGCAAATGCGGGTTCACTTCCTCTAATTCAACCTTCCCAATTCCCAATCCATTAGTGTAATTAGTACTAAACCGTATAATCCGAACGGGTAGTAAGACGCGGTGCTAAATAATAATAATAATAATAATAATAATTATTATTATTATAATAAATAATACTTTGTGTTTCAATAAAATATTTAACTTGCTTCGGTGGCTGTATGGTCTAAGGCATCACTATCATATGAGACTATACTGCTGATGACAGGAAGATCGGGGTTCGAATCTCAGTCGGGTGTACTGAAAGGGTTTTTTCCAAAATAGTTTCCCGCTCTTTCTCCGCGCAAACGCGGGTACACTTCTTTTAAATCCAACCTTAATAATCCCTATCACATTAACGTAATTAGTATGCGTATAGCCTGAACAGGTGGTAAGATGCGGTGCTAAAAATATACTCAATAATTTACAAATAATAATATTTAGCACCACGTCCTACTACCCGTTCGGGTTATACGCTTTAAGTACTAATTACTCTAATTTATTAGGAATTGGGAAGGTTGATTTAGAGGAAGTGAACCCGCATTTGCGTCGAAGGAGAGTGGAAAATCATTTAGGAAAAACCACCCCCAGTTCACCCAACCGAGATTCGAACCTCGATCTCCCCGTCCTCAGCAGTCGAGCTAAACACGACAAGCGCGTTAGCCAACTACACCACCGAGGCGGGTAATTTACAAATGCATCAAAGTGCTATAATAAGAAATTATTATTTATGTAACTGGTAAATTAATAAGGAAGGAAATGTTTACTAGCTACAGATAGCTTAGTTTTATCATCTCCGATTTATGTGCGTCTAATGTTTTCTAGGAGTATCGATTGTATTAGAAAAGCTCGTGCATTTTGAAGTGAGCTTTGCAACACTGCTGTTGAAAGCTAGGCTCGATTTAACGTGGCTGCTTATTAGTAACCGGGATTTAACGTGTTGAAAATAGAAGTGAAATGTATTTATGAATGTATGAATAGTACTCAACCTGAGGGTCGGTTGGATCCTCAACAGTTCCATCGTCAGCTGTAAAGCCTAGGCAGAACTTAAGAGACGTACTAGGGAAATAAGGAGTGAAGTATAGGGTTTCCGCAGTAGGAGAGGTGGTATCTGACATAATATGTCAGTGGATATATTATATCCACTAGCCATATGATCTGCAATACCATAATATTATGTTAAAATATTGTTACTTTTGGTGGTCAGAACATTCACACAAACAAACAATATTTTTTTTTACATAATTGAAACAAGAACTTCGGAAAATAAACGTTTGGATGTTTATTTTTTGTGTAAGCGGTGTCTGTGGTTCACTTAAAAATTATTTTCAAACAAGAGCTTCTAAAATGCGGCTTACTTTTTGAAATTAAGATGGCGAACCACTCGAAACAAGGGCGGTTGATGACGTCATACAAATCGTCAAGGCGGACGTGTTATTATTATTATTATTATGAGCATCGCGTCTTACTACCCGTTCGGGTTATACGCACTTACGCTAATGTGCAATGGTAGGGTGATTGTGAGATGAAATGAAGGACCTACAGTTTAACGTGGAATCCGAACCACGATGAAGGCCTGGCATTCCCCACATTCACAAGATTTCTTGTCAGAGGGGAAGGAAGGGTTTACGGACGTGTTCTTGCACTGTTTAAAAAATAAAAAAGTTATATTTTTAAACTAATATTTTGTATGGCTCTCTAAGTTATATATTTTTGTGTGTTGTTTTTATGTTGTTAATAGTATCGTTCATACCTCTGACACTTTCAGACAGAAGATCAATGACAGCAACGTAACACCTAACCAGAATATATTGTGCATAGTAAACATTATATCTGACAGATGGTTCTGGGCTGTAATATAATGTTATAAAACCATTTTAATAGTAATAATAATAATAATAGTGTTGTAAGGCTTTGGAGCATGGGACCATTCATTGCTTGTTAGTTCTTTGGTTTTGTGTTCCTTATAAAAATATCAAAATTCCCACAAGTGCTTGGCTCTTGGTCCCAATCTTATAGTGAGTGAACCCTAGAATCACTCATGCTTAGCGAGGTTTCACACAATAGTATTTCAAACTTTAAATTAATAAGGCTTCGAACAAAATTATTTCATTATTAGGTTAGTCATCGCCTGAAGCACGATGCATCAACGATCTGTACAACGCCAGAGATCATTCAATAATGTTGAGGATGACCGAGAGGCTAAGTCTGAACCTTACTATCTACGTCTTGAGTTAATAATGCGAGCTATGCTGCGCTCCCATCAGGGTGCCGTCTTCAGTCTAAACTGTAGACCTGATTCTAGATCCAGTGATTATAAGAGTAGAACTGTGGAGAACCTTGCAGTAAAAAACCTCGTTTTGTATCGTACAGTCACCTTAAATTCAGAGTTGACACATCGAAACTGTAGACCTGATTCTAGATCCAGTGATTATAAGAGTAGAACTGTGGAGAACCTTGCAGTAAAAACCTCGTTTTGTATCGTACAGTCACCTTAAATTCAGAGTTGACACAGGTCGATACACAGCCGCAACGCTCCATTCCACCTCGGCAACCTCGGAAAAAAAGAGATCCAATTCCCTTCGTTTCTGGGCTATGGAGCCAATTCCCAGGTACGGCCACCCGGAAAAGAATTACACTTTGTTTCCCTTCCTTCTACCGCCTCATAAAGGAGCTCACAAGGATGGTCGCAACATCGTTACAGCCGTTGTACAAGATGGGAGGTATTAAACATTTACCAAATCCTCGTGGCTTAAGCTTCCTTCTTAACTGGTTCTTGAAGAGAATCTAATGGAAAAACGAGACCAAAAATAACACTTTTTTATTCGGGTTATCTGGATGGCTGTGTTCAGCGAAAGGTGTCCCTACGGGATATTATTAAACCTCTTAGTGCGCCTGGGGATAAATACTCCATAGTATGTGCAAGGCGTGGAATAGGGATAGAAGCGCTCCTGCAACTTCCAACACGTGAGTTGTTGTGTCTGACATTAGTGTTCTCACATAATGTTTTTGCAAAGCTTTTATTTTTTCCCCCCACATTTTACTATAGTCCAATTTTCATAGAGAAAAACTTTTGGAAACTACAAACTTTTTTTCGGTTAACATTACCAAAATTTTACAAAAAAAAGCTATTTTATATATTTATTATCTATCTACCTTAATTGTGTAGAAAACTATTTATAAAAAAACCACCCTCAATATACCCAATCAGGATTTGAACCCTGAACTCTTTGTCATCGGCAATACAGTTTATTTAAAGGTGACGTGAAAGTTTGGAATCCAGTGGTTTCCAACCAGTGTGCCAGCTAAATTTACCAAGGTTTACATTTAACAAACCATCTCATGATGAATCTACCAGTTTCAGTTCTAAGCCTCCAAGCTGTAATAACGATAGCTAGTTAGCTTTCGATTTCGTTTGGAACGAAGATTGTGACCAACAAAGAACAGCTGAGCAATGAAACAATGGTCCCGAGCAAAATGCAGCATCTAATCACCAAACATCCCGATTAGTCTAAAAAACCATTATCATATTATTTTGAACGTCTTTAAAAATCACAACACGAGGCAGTAAAAAAAAGAAATAAAAATAAAGTTTCAGATCGTGCAGTTGAGGCCTGAGTTGCTGAGCTGATCGCAAAAAACACGAAACTACAATCCATGTTATTGTCAAAAATGTAATTAGAACAGATTTTTAGGTCATTGTTGGATCCCTGCTTAAAAAATAATTCAAAGAGTTAATTTCAAAAGTGATTTTGTCCTAGAAATATGATAGGCCGCGTTTAGCTGAAATTTCTAAGGATGTCAGTCAAAATGTTGTTGGAAAAATTAAAGTAAACAGGCGATTTGCTCTGTAAATATATTGGAGAAATACACTTACTGTCAACTGCATCTCGATAATAATTATTTTAAATTTCATCTACACTCAATAGAAAAATGTAGACTAGACTACTGGTGACAGGGGGATCGGAGCTCAAATACCGATCGGGTGTAAGAGGATTGGATTTTCCAAAATGGTTTTCCACTCTCCCTCACACATGCGGGTACACTTCCTCTAAATTCAGACTTCCTCATTCCTAGCCCACTAACGTAATTAGTACATGCATATGCGTATAACCTGAGCAGGTAGTAAGACCGGAAAGAAAGTGAAAAGAAAGTGTTATACAAGTGCGCCCAGAAATGGCTTAGGCCGAGCGACGCAAGTTTCACACAAATAATAATAAAACTCTAATTATTTTTAGCATCGCGTCTTACTACCCGTTCGGGTTGTACGCATATGCAGGCCTATTACGCTAGTGTATTAAGGATGGGGAAGGTTGAATTTATAGGCAGCGTACCCACATTTTCCCAGAGGAAGAATGGAACACAACTTAGGAAACAACTGCCTCAGTACACCCGACCAGGATTCGACCAACAATCTCCCTGTCACCGGCAATCTATTATAACAATAGAGTAGTGAAACGAGATTAGTGTCCGAGAGCGGGACTGGTGCGCTTTTCGTTTGTTCACCTTAGATACGCTCTCTGTTATCTTCCTCTGATCTCCCTCCTTGTTTGGAAGGTATGCAGCAAAGCTCACTGTCAGCAGGAGTAGAGGTGACAAGGAGGACGTCTGGAAGTGGTCGGCGATAGCCAGAGGATCGCCAGTCCGAGTCAAGGATAGCCAAGTGAGTGGACCGGCATGTCCGAACTAGCGTGCCCGGGAGTGGGCAGCGTGATCAGTGAGTGGGCCAGCATGTCCAGTACGTGGGTCGGCGCGCCCGGGAGAGGATAAGCGAATCCAGTTTTCGTGTAACGCAGGTCAGCACAGTGTGTCGTAAGGGGACAAGTGGCAGCTTATGTTACCTGCACGGGTGACGTAGTCATTAATTAGTATTGTTAACTGTGTTTAGTAATAAACATTTTTCTGAATGTTTTTAATATTTTAAAAGTTATTATGTGTTTTATAGTTATTAATTTGTTTATATAATTCGACTATATTTCAAGTGTTCTCATTAGCTTATTAATTTACAGACTTAATTATGACTCTATTATTTAATTTAGTGACTTGTTTAGTTGGAGCTTAATCAATGTAAGTGTTGTTTTATTTCTAATGATCAAAAACTTGAATATTCCGTGTGAGTTTTCATTCTTGTTTAGTCAGTAGTGTACCCCAATATCCTTAAAAGACCTTACGGTTCAAGGTCGAATGGTAAACCTAGCCGAGATTTTCAACATCAACCTTCCCATCACCGGCAAAGTAGACAAGACGAGACCAACGCGTTTGGTCCACACGTGCTCACCAGTAGGATACGGGTACACACTAGTAGTAATGACTGACATATTCCAATAAAGCGTACAAATGTGATATAACCCGCTTGGGGGCCACATTGCGTCATTCTCATGTTGGACTGGATTTCAGGTAACGGAGAGATCGGTGTTTACATTTCTATCTCTCTATCCACGCAAATTCGAGTACATTTCCTCTTAAATTCGAACTTCTTCCTCTCTAACCCTTTAGTGTAAATACATTCGGACGGCGCGAACGGCACTTTGCACAAACAAATAAAATAATAATTAAAGCATCACTAATCTGAATACACTACTGCGATAAGAATTCTTGAATGGACTTTTACATAAGTGTAAGTTTACAGTTGCCATCATTCCAGGTTTTCAATAGAAGTCAACAAGATGCTGGTAATAACTTCACTGTCCAAATATGACCTACGTTGTTAGATACCTCGCTAAGGTACATTAATTACACCTTTTATAACCCCAAAATATAGCTTATATACCTGAGACATATAACCATAATTAGAACACACAAAGTTTTGAGTTTACATCAGAGAATGAATAAAACAATGATCCTCAAAACAAACATTAAAACAAAATGAATAGTTTGTTTGTTGGTCATGAGCGTTGCAAGATATATATATATATATATATATATACTGTACGTAGAGGTCTGAAATATTAATATTAGTAGCCCCTGTGCATGAACATGTGCACCTAGAAGCAGGAATCTTAAAATTGGGATTTGATTTTTTAATTAATTAAAAACTGGGTCGTCAGAAATAAAATGAAGAAATTTTCTTTGTCTGGTTGAAACAAAGTATATAATATATGCTTATAGCTAAGACATTATCGGTTTTATCTCAAATGGTTGTGGAGAAATAATAAAAATTGGAAAGTTTTCTCATCTAAAGTACCTTCAAAGTCATTTTCATAAGAAAATAAGAATTTCCATTTTGTTTACAATGATAAACAATGTTTAGATATAAAATTTAATCATTATTATTAGCACAGCGTCTTACTACCCGTTCGGGTTGTACGCACTTACGCTAATGTGTAATGGTAGGGTGATTGTGAGATGAAATGGAGGACCTACAGTTTAACGTGGGATCCGAACCACGGTGGAGGCCTGGCATTCCACACATTCACAAGATGTCTTGTCAGAGGTGAAGGAAGGGTTTGGTAATCAGATAAATCTTTGCCAGGACCGAGGATTGAACCCCGGCCGCCAGCACAGAAGTCTGACACCTTACCTCTAGACCGAAAATTTAATCAAAATAGTTAGAGCGAATTTTAGGAAAATCGATTTTTTCTCTTTTTACCCTTCAGTAAACTACCCTTAAATTTAGGGTTAGATATCCAATTCAAAAAATCCGCAGGGGGTGACTTTATGAAAACCCCAGATACCAATTTTTATCCCAATCGGTAAAATAGTTTCGGCTCCAACCCGGAGTACAGACAAATAGACAGACAGACGGCATCGTGAAAACGGAAAACCACGTTATTGGTTTCAGGGGGTCAAGAAATGTCGACATTGATAAAAATATCGAATTCGATATATTTGACGATCACAATAATTTCTCTCCGAGGTGTCGAGAGGAAGTAAAAAGGAACCAATTATATTTGTGCACAAAGAAAGAAATACGAAATTAATTTATAATCCCAGCATGTGGGTTCGACTGCAACTGTTTTCTCGGTTTTATAAATGCAACTTTTGAACAGTTTAATTTCATAGATCATTTGCGTTACGAGCACTCCAAGTAGTATATATATATATCTTTTTTAGAAAAACATCCTTGAAATGTAATCCCTGCCCTTTCCACGTGCAGGGAAATTAATAAATTCCAAAATAACGAATGACGAGCGAATATAAACGAGCCGGTTAGAGTTTGTCTTGTTCACGCCTATTAAGCTCTGTAAATAGACGTTTCAAATAAAACATAGCATTTTATAATGTGTGTTGTCAATATAAAAGCAAAGGTATGTTTTATAATATGGACCATCATGGTTTTTATACGTTTACCTCACGATTAAATCAACATACACACTGTTACATCCCCGCACGAATGACTTCAGTCCCTTTTGAATGCGGCGATTTAATGGAAGTCATTGTTTTTGTTACAGCCACACACACGAATTGATTCACAATACTAGCACACACATGTTGGCTAAATTGATCGAGTATGTTAAGTGGGATCATATATTATCCCAACTCAGTTCGGGCAGTTGTAACGATTGGGCGAAATTTCTTTTCATCGTGTCCTACCACTCGTTCGGGCTATACATGTTTTAATTACAACAATGGATTAGAAATTATGAAGGTAGAGTTTTAGGGGAAATGTATCCTCATTTGCTAAATATATATATATATATATATAATGTAACCCGCGTCGATAGGAACGTGGAATAAATTTCAGGCTCATATAATTTGGTGTATTGAAGGTGAAGAGGTTTAGGATAGAATTCCGGCTTGTGTATTGAAGGGTTTTCTTAAATTTTATCGCATTATCTCTCTAGCAAATTAGGATAAATTTCCCCTAAACTCTACCTTCATAATTTCTAATCCATTGTTGTAATTAAAACATGTATAGCCCGAACGAGTGGTAGGACACGATGAAAAGAAATTTCGCCCAATCGTTACAGCTGCCCGAACTATATATATATATGACCCTATACACGATACAAACAATTTTACCATTTATTTGAAGAACAAAATATCCCAGCTCCCACGTTTACCGAAACACACGACCCTCTTCTTCAAATATGCATTACTCTCTGACTAGTCAGCATACCTGACATGGACTTTGCTCACTGCCATTCCGTCAATGAGATGATTGATCTCTTGATAGGATATTTTAAATCCCTATTAAGCAAAGAGAGCACTTTTTAATGCACCTCTGTCCAGCACATTTAAAACCGATGGACCGGATAGTAGACCCACATATTACCTGCGAGAACATACTAGATACTTCTTCCTCTCTTATATAGCATTATGGAAACCAGAGAAAACAGAGGATGTCATTCAAATAATTCGCCATAGTACAGAATCGTTTATACTTCTAAAAGAAAAGGGTGCGGTTTAGTAGTTCATGTTTTCCAATAAAATTCAACTGTCTAAACAGGAGCCTTATAAATGTATATTCTTATTCATAATCTTGTAAGGTTGGATGAAAGAGAACGCGAATTAAGGCCAATATTTTTTTCAATTTTTATAACAACATTTTCTTTAACACAATAAATAAAATATTTCTTCAATAGCTACGTTAAGTTTAGTTCTCTACTCTACATCTTGAAATCTCAACAGTTGTTGAATACTTGGCATGATCATCCTGGAAATTGATAACTTTTTATCTTCATTTAAAAAGTTTATCATTAAATGTCATCATGTTATGAAGAAACGTTGATGTCACTGTGTGTAGAAAATTAAAATAAACGTAGAGTATAATTTTTTTTTGCAAAAATACTGTCCTCAATTCGAGTTTCATTTCCTTCCTCCCTAGACTCCCGAAATAGAACGGACCGGACGCAATTATAGCGTGTTGAGGTTTTGAGCCCAATCAATTAGAGGCGATGACGACCTTCTCGCAGATTTCCCAACCTAGGCATAGTCATCATATCATTAATAATGTTATCTATTTTGTGGGGAATCGTTTGTAAAGGGGATCTAGGAGATTCATCCATCAACATACTTCGCTCCTGTATCGCCTCAGCTAGAATAATAACACATTAATGAACGTCACACCCTTTTCAGACATAACATTAATTTCAATTTCAAAATGGCTCATAACAACCGTGTCAAACGTGTTTAATTATAAGGGCCCCATTGCTAATTAAAAATACTGAGGTGGGCCATATTTCAAAACAAAATTCTGTGTTGTCATTATTTAAAACAAAAATAATCCCAGCTTATTATTTTTTATAATAAAAGAAAAGCAGTTTCCTTATATAAAACCATGAGACTAACACTATATTGTAGACACACATTTCAAAGCTTTAAATTTCAACAACGGTGTTCACGTATGGCTTTATGTCTCATACCAAAGTCATTTTTTATAGGACTTCACACTAAAAAGGGCTTATGAATGAAAATGATATTTTGATAAAATAGTGAGTTAAGGTTAGGACACTTCAATAAGGGCGTATGACAACACATTTTTGGCTGTTTGTGCTAACGTTTTATGTGTTGATATAAAACTAAGACTTTGCCGCCATAGTAAAACTTCACCTCTAAATTCATACGCCCGGCTCAGTGTGACGACCCTTGTGTCCGGTTCCATTTAATAAACAACGGTTAACAAACACATGAGCTGCCAAACATCGCACGTAGCTGCTGCGCAAATGCAACTCTTTTTGAGGATTGATCTGTGTCGAAGAAAGAGTCAGAGATTTGGCTCACAAACCTCACATTACGGAACTATCCATATTAGGTATTCCAAATCCCCAAATATCACGTTCCAAAATGGTGTATTTCCTCGACGTTTGTAAAAAGAACGCACAAAACAATGCATCGTGCAGTAGTTTGTGACATGTCTGAGGGAGCACCGAGCCTCACTCTCACCAGACACAAGAAACAAACTGGCTTGTTTTGTGAATGGTTGCGTGATGTGCGCGGTGCTCTGATTGGTTGGCTCAAGGTCAGTGTTGTTCAAGGCACATTTTTTAAATCTATTGTCAATTCGACTTTTACTTCGACGTTTGTCTTGCTCGTATTTTCTACAGACAGAGCTGAGTGTATTTTAGGAAGAAGATGAATGACAAAAAATATAAACTATTAAATAATAGTATTTCTGAGTACTCCGTGACTTGGGACAAAGGGCAAAGAAATTTTGCCGCTGATAACATGGCATCATTTCATCACTTCTGCTGCCAAATATAATCGTTTTCCGTTTTAATAATTATTTTAAAATTAAAACTAAAATCTTTAATTATTATTTTTTAAATAAAAAAGGAATTTAATAAACAATACAGTACGAATGCTTCGTACAGACTGGTTTTCTCTAGCCGGGTAAGAAGTGCGATGAGCGATCTGCTCGGTAAGCACAGACAGCGATATGCGTTGTGTGAAGATAGGAGCGATGAGCAATGTGCGTTGTGCCAAGATAGGAGTGATGAGCTATGTGCGTTGCGCCAAAATAGGAGCGATGAGCGATGTGCGTTGTGCCAAGTTAGGAGCGATGAGCGATGTGCTTTGTGCCAAGATAGGAGCGATGAGCGATGTGCTTTGTGCCAAGATAGGAGCGATAAGGTATGTGAGTTGTTTCAATATAGGAGCGATGTGCGTTGTGTCAAGATAGGAGCGATGAGCGATGTGCGTTGTGCCAAGATAGGAGCGATGAGCGATGTTTGTTGTGCCAAGATAGGAGCGATGAGCGATGTGAGTTGTGCCAAGATAGGAGCGATGAGCGATGTGAGTTGTGCAAAGATAGGAGCGATGAGCGATGTTTGTTGTGCCAATATAGGAGCGATGAGCGATGTTCGTTGTGCCAAGATAGGAGCGATGAGCGATGTTCGTTGTGCCAAGATAGGAGCGATGAGCGATGTTTGTTGTGCCAATATAGGAGCGATGAGCGATGTTCATTGTGCCAAGATAGGAGCGATGAGCGATGTTCGTTGTACCAAGATAGGAGCGATGAGCGATGTTTATTGTGCCAAGATAGGAGTGATGTTCGTTGTGCCAAGATAGGATCGATGAGCGATGTGCGTTGTGCCAAGATAGGAGCGATGAGCGATGTGCGTTGTGTGAAGATAAGCGTAATGAGCGATGAGTGATGTGCCAAGATAGGAGCGTTGTGCGTTGTGCCAAGCCAAGATAGGAGCGATGTGAGTTGTGCCAAGATAAGAGCGATGAGCGATGTGCGTTGTGCCAAGATAGGAGCGATGAGCGATGTGCGTTGTGTGAATATAAGCGCAATGAACGATGAGTTATGTGCCAAGATAGGAGCGATGTGCGATGTTTGTTGTGTGAAGATAGGAGCGATGAGGGATGTGAGTTGTGCCAAGATAAGAGCGATGTGCGTTGTGCCAAGCCAAGATAAGAGCGATGTGAGTTGTGCCAAGATAAGAGCGATGAGCGATGTGCGTTGTGCCAAGATAGGAGCGATGTGAGTTGTGCCAAGATAAGAGCGATGAGCGATGTGCGTTGTGCCAAGATAGGAGCGATGAGCGATGTGCGTTGTGTGAATATAAGCGCAATGAACGATGAGTTATGTGCCAAGATAGGAGCGATGTGCGATGTTTGTTGTGTGAAGATAGGAGCGATGAGGGATGTGAGTTGTGCCAAGATAAGAGCGATGTGCGTTGTGCCAAGCCAAGATAGGAGCGATGTGAGTTGTGCCAAGATAAGAGCGATGAGCGATGTGCGTTGTGCCAAGATAGGAGCGATGTGCGTTGTGTGAAGATAGGAGCAATGAGCTATGTTCTTTTTGCCAAGATAGGAGCGATGAGCGATGTGCGTTGTGCCAAGATAGGAGTAATGAGCAATGTTCGTCGTGTGAAGATAGGAGTAATGAACGATGAGCGATGTGCGAGCTCCTCCGCACGCACGTACCCTTATAAGAAGCTCGACTCGACTCGCAAGAGCACGCTATACTGCTCCCGTAAGGAAAGCATGGGAACAAATTCTACAATGTACTGACACTGAAGGTCACACCATGATACTAACCTTACCTTAAAGTGACGGGTTGTCGCAGTGGGCGGAAAGTTTCTGAAACATTATTATTAGTAAAGAAAGAAAAGAGAAGATGTAAATTGAACAAGGGTTTCTAGAGATATGCGGGTCTGGGTGAGAGCCTCCCGTTGACCACGGTTTACAAATCTCGCTTATCCAAGCAGAGCCTTGGGACGCGCCTCCGGGAGCTAGCTATCATATAGTTCCCAAGTCCGAGGATTGGTGGAACCGGACAGTCTGTCGCAGAAAGACTGCGCAAGCTTCCGGAAGAGGTCCTTGATGATAGGCTTGTCCAAGTCTCGATGTAGAGTCACGTTGCGAACGTACCAAATAGAATAAGAAGTAATCTCTCGTTAAGTGAGGTAGATCTCCCCGTCAGACAGAACACAAGCGGGCGGGCCTCTATCTATCATAGGGAGACAAAGATTTGTCGGGGCTGTTGAAATACTCGGAGCCCAGAGAATGAGGTCATCCATCAAGGCTGGCAAACGAGTCCAATTGGATCGTCGACCATTATTACATTATTAAGGCGGGGGAACTATTTTACCCCTCACCAGTCAACTCCTATAATATGATCACACTCCATTACAGAAAAGGTTTACGGGACAAATTAGAAAGGTGGTTTTTTAATGGATTCTAATACATTATTGATATCGTATAAATACATGGGTAATAATTTATTCAAATCTTAAAAACTATAGGTATAATTTGTGCACCACATTACACTATTGGGCTATGAATGAACTGGGTGTAGCCTAGAATAAATGTGCCCGCATATGCGTGAAGGGAGAGTGAGATACTATTTTGGAAAAACCACCCCTCAAAACACCCTACTGGGATTCTAGACCCAATCTCACTGTCATCGGCAGCCCAATCTATTCCAGTGTCGCCTAGGCGCAGCGGTCAGTAACCTTCGACCCACGGGCTGGATCCGGCACGCCGAATGATTTTATATGGCCTGCAAAAGGTTTCGGGACAATGGAAATGTATGTAATGTACATACATCTCGGTTATTTGTCCAGTTTTATCACCCCTTAAATGTTCTATAGGCTTCAAGATTTCTCTTAAAAGGAAAAAGATTTTAAATTATTAGTATTTGCTAAACAAAAAACAAACAATAGCTATTGTATTCATTTAAAAATACTTAAACTAATTAATATGTGAAATATATAAAGTTGAAATTTTTTACTCAAATTTATCCAAACCATACGGCACACCCATTTTTTTCGGCCGCATACAGCTCACAATATCTAAAAGTTTGCCGACTACTGCCTTAGACTATGTGGACTCCTTAAAAATTTACACATTTGTGTACATTTTTGAACTTTTATCAATCTTGAAGGACACGATTCTACCATTTTAAAGAAAACTTTTGAAAACCAAATATAGTTTTATTTATTATTTATAATACTATGTGATGGAGCATAAGCCACGTGCTCGACAATATGAATAATTACAGAATGGGTGGCAAGTTAGTCGTCTGTAAAACTAAACTGTTCGTATTGTACGCCGTAAAACACTGACCACATTGCATAAAATTAATTAATTATATTTATTCAAATAGTTTTATTATTATTATTATTATTATTATTATTAGCACCGCGTCCCGTTCGGGTTGTACGCACTTACGCTAATGTGTAATGGTAGGGTGATTATGAGATGAAATGAAGGACCTACAGTTTAACGTGGAATCCGAACCACGGTGGAGGCCTGGCATTCCACACATTCACAAGATGTCTTGTCAGAGGTGAAGAAAGGGTTTGGTAATCAGATAAATCTGTGCCGGGACCGAGGATTGAACCCCGGCCGCCAGCACAGAAGTCTGACACCTTACCCCTAGACCGCCAGGTCACCCTTCAAATAGTTTTAAACACTCACAAACCCGCCTCGGTGGCGAAGTTGGCTAACGCGCTTGTCGTGTTGAGCTCTACTGCTGAGGACGGGGAGATCGAGGTTCGAATCTCAGTCGGGTGCACTGAGGGTGGTTTTAAATATCTCCTATACATTCTCGTTGTATTTGAAGTTGATATTGTTACTTTCTGATCAAGTTGTACAGAAAACACATTAAAACTATATTCAAAAGTATATGTCATAGTTTAAAAAAAATGATTAGCTATTAAACGAAACACCTTTGAGCGACCGCCATATTGAAACAGATAATTATTTTGAAAAATGATATATTGTAATGAACATACATAATTTTGGTTCATACTTAAAGAATATCCTTGCCAAATTTCGCTAACCTTGGTGGACGCATTTGACAGCTGTCTCATAACAAATATTTAGACACACACACACACAGATGGACTGTCAAAATGCCAAATGCTCAAATTAAAACAAAACCTCGCTTCACTCGGTCATTGTGTGTAGGCTCCAAATAATACATGCTTGAACAATTCATTGATATTTAGGAGATCTATTTATAAACCTATACGCTACTCTCTACATTTAAAAAAAAAGGATAATTACTCCACAGTTAGTACACACCGAAATACTTGTTTATGTTGATGAAACAATTCGGGGGAGATGTTCTTACTAAGGCAAATACTATTCAAAAATTATTATTATTATTATTATTTAGCACCACGTCTCCCACTTGGGTTATAAGCTTTAAGTACTAATTACGCTAATGGATTAGGAATTGGGAAGGTTGAGTTAGAGGAAGTGAACCCGCATTTGCGTGGAGGGAGAGTGGAAAACCATTTAGGAAAAACCCCTCCCAATTCACCCAACCGAGATTCGAACCTCGATATCCCCGTCCTCAGCAGTCGAGCTCAACACGACTAGCGCGTTAGCCAACTACGCCACCGAGACGGGTTTTTAAAAATCAAATGATCAGTAAAGTCGAAAATTATTTTTCAAGGTTTTTATTTTCATCTGGCCTAAAGCAAATCTAGTCATCAATATGATTTTTTCTTTTTTTATCTATTTAAAGGGGATCAGTATGCTAGTTTCAAACCAATCTTTTAGGCGCTATTTCAAGTTTAAATTATTTTCGTAAGCCAAAGCATACCGTTGAAACCTAGTGTTGAGTTTCTTCCCCCGGAAAACAACCGGCGCGGCGGCGAATGTTCGGAGTCGCACCGAGAGGCAGGGCTGTGTATCCTGAGTGACACGTCAGAACGGTGAACCTCAATATTCATGGCACCCTCTCAGCGTCTAAGCATTTATTTATGGAGCCAAGAAATCGCACGTCGTCGGCTTCCTATTTCTAGAAAACTTCCCTCGCCGGTTTGGCGATATTCAGTTCGCCTCGATTATCATAGCTCGTTCTTCTCAGTATGCAAGCAATACTACTTAATCGTTAAGGGTTGAATTTATAATGGTTTTTTTTAACGAGAATGGAAATTCTATACGATCTCAACATGGTTACATTAATTATGTTAGACTAATGTTGCTACTAAATATTATCGAGCTAATGTATATACAAGTAGAAAGTAACTACCATTTGGTTGATACCTTTCTCTTTAATTATTGTAAAGTAAAAGTGAACAGAGTCTTAACTTTTTTTCACCCAGCGGCCAGATTATCCAGCTCAGTAAATGAAATGTGGAGATTATACTTATTTTTATAATCAAGTTGTCCATTCTATTTTTAATTCATGTAATTATTTGTGACATCTACACACGCTTGTGAGTGTTTTAATAATAATAATAATAATAATAATAATATTTAGCACCGCGTCTTACTACCCGTTCGGGTTATAAGCTTTAAGTACTAATGACGCTAATGGATTAGGAATGAGGAAGGTTGAATTAGAGGAAGTGAACCCGCATTTGCGTGGAGGGAGAGTGGAAAACCATCTAGGAAAAACCACCCTCAGTACACCCGACTGAGATTCGAACCTCGATCTCCCCGTCATCGGCAGTCTAGTCTACTGCGCGAGTAGCGCGTTAGACCCCGCGGCTACCAAAACGGGTACACACAGTTGACACTCATTAGTCCGGCACCCTTGGGTCCTGACAAGTATCGGAGCACATAATTAAACTACTAAGAAACTTTATATACCTCATACCTAGGCCCTAGGCTTGCCGTTTCACTCCACCTACTTGTCGTTATGGCATTCAAGATGGAATAAAGCTTAAAACAGGAAATAGTACACACCCTTTCACAACTCTTGGTCTCTTGAAGACACCATTAAGGGCTAGAATACAACAAGAATACAAGAATATACAACCAAGACACTCGGCTGCAGATGTGGACAACTTTGGTGCCTTTGTACTGCTCACAGCGCCGCCCTGGTGGCAGCCCCTCAAACTAATGGAGGCAGATTCAAAACGTGCCGGAATAAATAGTTTCAATTGTATTGTAATTTCGATATTTTGGTCATGCTCATTTTGTGTGCCACCCAATATATTGGTGCTCTGCCACTGTTGAATGTAGTTAGTTGTCTTATGCTACTTTGTGATACTTGAATAAAAGAGAGAAATCATCATTTTACTAACATCCCCAAATCAAAGTTAGGGGCAGTTAAAATTTTAAGAAAATCACCATGTTCAATAAGTTTTCTTGAATTTAGTTGAAATCAAGTAATTTTTAATATTGTGCAATGGTAGAATATTATATGTGACAGATTTAGTAAATACATATTGAAATTTAATTTATAATCCTTTAGGACAAATATGAAAGGGCTTTGAGTACATTTAAACTTTTATATTTCTATAAGTACGCCAACATTGATCAGTTTCTTTTTAAGCTCTAAGTTTGACAGAAATTTGTAGTATATTTCTCTGTGAGAATAAAAATCTGTTTTAGCTTTGTAAGAAAGACAAATAAAACCACTTAAAACACTCTTGTTTTAAATACATCGCATAATGGTTCAAAGCCTTTAATTGAGAGTTTGCAACACAAAGGGTGATTTCATCCTATTCTTTCTCAGTAGGAACACCCCAGGCTCTGAGTAATGGGTGCGGCCATTTAGTTTTAAATAGTTTGTAGCCTATAAAATTATTAACTGTGCAACACCTTTAAGTAACTATCGACATTTTACGACACTTTGACCATCAATATTAATGTAAAACATAAATTCCAGGAGCACTTTTGTAGGAAACTTTGGAAATAAAGTTAATACAGTCGACTACAAACTCTCAATGAATGAGCTCAACAATATTTACAACAAATTTGTATTCAAATTACTTTAATTGTTTGTATACGTTATTTTCTAGTTTATTAGTTTAAATCTGTGCACACAGATACGCGTACCTTGTTCGTTTTCCATTCACCCCTATCCAAGCAAAATGACTAATTACCCACAGCCTATCACAAACCTTATAATTAGCACAAAATAAACACAGAACTCTGAGAGATCGAAAAAAAAAAGTATTAACTGTTCTGTATGGGTAAGAGCTTTGTGACTTTGAAAGGAAAGTTTTAATTGGGTTATTCATCACAGACAATTCTAAATATATATATTAAAATGAGAGGCTTTTTTATCCCTTTCAGAACGCGACAGGATGTCATCCGCTCTGATGCGCGCAGACAGTAACCATCATGGCTGGCCAAAAGGCCGGAAATGTCACCAGGTCAGAGCAGCTAGGCTACTTGTCATATTGTGAACACAAGTGGAAGATGATAGAAGGATATCACGGAGGTTACGTCGCGGGGTGGATCAGTTTTTTTTTATATCTATAGTCTCATTTGGTTTCAAAAATTAAACGCTACTCTTCAATTTCCTCGGTTCCACTATTCTCATGATTACATGACGCCCGCGATTGAGCTAATCTGACCAGGCAGCTGCCGCCATTAGCAATGATAGTGCCAACATTTGCGGATAAAGGGTGTCATGTGGTCAGTATAATAGCACCTCCAGTCGTTAACCTCAGTTTTCTAGACCAGAGTCGCTACCTATTTAATCAAGTTGCCCCTCATCTGTACTCATGAGGCTGAGTTTGACCCTGTTCCTGAACCCCTGTTCCACAGATAAACTCTGGAAGCGCCAGGAATCGAACTCGGCACCTGTAGCTAGTAACTGTTATCACTAGCATCCAGATGCGATCCATGATAATATATTAGTATTTAATAAAGGGTTCAATAACATCAACTCAATACCGGTGAACGGTGACCTGGTGGTCTAGTGGTAAGGTGTCGGACTTCTGTGCTGGCGGCCGGGGTTCAATCCTCGGTCCCGGCACAGATTTATCTGACTACCAAACCCTTCTTAGGTCCTTCATTTCACCTCACAATCACCCTACCATTACACATTAGCGTAAGTGCGTATAACCTGAACGGGTAGTAAGACGCGGTGCTATTAATAATACCGGTGAAAAATTCAAATTATCTTTGGAAAGCAAATCTGATTAAATCTGCGAACCTATTTAACTAAGTAATAATACAACTGACAACAAATTCAGTTAGAGGTTGCCTCGTTTCATATCGAGAGGACGTAACGGAAAATTAAAATTATCAACTTCAAAAATTCAAACGTAAAGAAACAAAATACATTTGAAAAAATAATGATACAATGATAAGATTCGGTTAGCGGGTAGTAAACAATAAATTGACATGGGAGTCTGAGGCTGAGGCCAAGTAGCCCCCCCCCCTTCCCCCGACTATGCTATATTGCATACCATCCTAAATTCCAACAATTGCTGGTTCATAGACGCCCTTGTCATCTTGTCTGCCCCCGCTAAATAATATTTGTGGCATCAAATTGTGAAACTAGAAATTTCCATTGTAATAATTACTAGTTCTTTTGTCTAGTCGAAAAAAAATATCTCAAAACCTAGAAGACCTAGGAAGCTGAAATTTTGCAGGCAGGTAGCCCCTATCCCATTAGAGTGCAGGCATATTTGATGATAAAAAAATCCAACAGGGGCCTCCAAAATGGGTGGATTTCCAAAAAAACAAAATCGAGGAAAATCTCAAAGCCCAGAAGAGCTAAGAAGCTGAAATTTTGCTGATGGGTAGCCCCGAGCCAAAAAGGGTGCAGGAATATTTGGTGACGTAAGATTCCCAAGGGGCCCCCAAAATGGAGGTGGGAGTTTCCAGGAAAACAAAGTCGAAATACTCTCGAACCCCAAGCTAAACAAATACTTAGCTATGAGATTATATATAAAACTTACATGAACATAAGTTTAGTAGGTTAACAGCCTTGTGCGGTGGACAAGACCACTAAGTTGATACGCCTTAATGTACTGCCTAAACCATCTTTGAGACACTTAGTTTGAATCCCGGCGAGGTAAAGTATTCTTACTAGTTTCACGTTGCTAACATTTTAGAGGTATATAATAAAACATAATTTAGCACCGCGTCTTCCCACCGTTCTGATATTACGCTTATTTAATAATTACTCTGAGGGATGACGAAGGTTGGAGTGAAAACCATTTAAGAAAAAGCACCCTCAGTACCCATTATAGAGATCGAACCACGATCTCCCTGTCATCGGGAGTCTAGTAACTATTCTATTGCGAGAGTGATGCCTTAGACCATGCGGTCACCGAAACTGGTGAGGTAGCCTATAGCTGTTAGTTTACTTTTAGCTCTAGCCCAACTCTGACAATTCTGTGAGGGACGGTTCAGTCCAATTGATTTATTTGAACATTAGATATAATATAGATTGATAAAATCACATCTTGAACCCCACATAAACCAAAAGCTATTTAGATAAAACAAACCCAGTTGTATGCCCCCCTGAAGCTGATGGAGTGATCTGTTCTGAAAGAGAGTTGTTGTGAGACACGAGAGCAGGTTGATGCTATGAGACACGAGAGAAGGTTGATGTTGTGAAACACGATAGAAGGTTGATGTTGTGAGACACGAGAGAAGGTTGATGTTGTGATACACGAGAGAAGGTTGATGTTGTGATGACACGAGAGAAGGTTGGTGTTGTGAGACACGAAAGAAGGTTGATGTTGTGGGACAAGAGAGAAGGTTGATGTTGTGAGACAAGAGAGAAGGTTGATGTTGTGAAACACGATAGAAGGTTGATGTTATGATACACGAGAGAAGGTTGATGTTATGAGATACGAGAGAATGTTGATGTTATGAGAAACGAGAGAAGGTTGATGTTGTGAGACACGAGAGAAGGTTGATGTTGTGAGACAAGAGAGAAGGTTGATGTTGTTAAACACGATAGAAGGTTGATGTGAGACACGAGAGAAGGTTGATGTTATGATACACGAGAGAAGGTTGATGTTATGAGATACGAAAGAAGGTTGATGTTATGATACACGAGAGAAGGTTGATGTGAGACACGAGAGAAGGTTGATGTTGTGAGACACGAGAGAAATTTAATGTTGTGAGACAAGAGAGAAGGTTGATGTTGTTAAACACGATAGAAGGTTGATGTGAGACACGAGAGAAGTTTGTTGTGAGACACGAGAGAAGGTTGGTGTTGTGAGACACGAAAGAAGGTTGATGTTGTGAGACACAAGAGAAGGTTGATGTTGTGAGACAATAGAGAAGGTTGATGTTGTGAGACACGAGAGAAGGTTGATGTTGTGAGACACGAGAGAAGGTTGATGTTGTGAGACACGAGAGAAGGTTGATGTTGTGAGACACGAGAGAAGGTTGATGTTGTGAGACACGAGAGAAGGTTGATGTTGTGAGACACGAGAGAAGGTTGATGTTGTGAGACACGAGAGAAGGTTGATGTTGTGAGACACGAGAGAAGGTTGATGTTGTGAGACACGAGAGAAGGTTGATGTTGTGAGACACGAGAGAAGGTTGATGTTGTGAGACACGAGAGAAGGTTGATGTTGTGAGACACGAGAGAAGGTTGATGTTGTGAGACACGAGAGAAGGTTGATGTTGTGAGACACGAGAGAAGGTTGATGTTGTGAGACACGAGAGAAGGTTGATGTTGTGAGACACGAGAGAAGGTTGATGTTGTGAGACACGAGAGAAGGTTGATGTTGTGAGACACGAGAGAAGGTTGATGTTGTGAGACACGAGAGAAGGTTGATGTTGTGAGACACGAGAGAAGGTTGATGTTGTGAGACACGAGAGAAGGTTGATGTTGTGAGACACGAGAGAAGGTTGATGTTGTGAGACACGAGAGAAGGTTGATGTTGTGAGACACGAGAGAAGGTTGATGTTGTGAGACACGAGAGAAGGTTGATGTTGTGAGACACGAGAGAAGGTTGATGTTGTGAGACACGAGAGAAGGTTGATGTTGTGAGACACGAGAGAAGGTTGATGTTGTGAGACACGAGAGAAGGTTGATGTTGTGAGACACGAGAGAAGGTTGATGTTGTGAGACACGAGAGAAGGTTGATGTTGTGAGACACGAGAGAAGGTTGATGTTGTGAGACACGAGAGAAGGTTGATGTTGTGAGACACGAGAGAAGGTTGATGTTGTGAGACACGAGAGAAGGTTGATGTTGTGAGACACGAGAGAAGGTTGATGTTGTGAGACACGAGAGAAGGTTGATGTTGTGAGACACGAGAGAAGGTTGATGTTGTGAGACACGAGAGAAGGTTGATGTTGTGAGACACGAGAGAAGGTTGATGTTGTGAGACACGAGAGAAGGTTGATGTTGTGAGACACGAGAGAAGGTTGATGTTGTGAGACACGAGAGAAGGTTGATGTTGTGAGACACGAGAGAAGGTTGATGTTGTGAGACACGAGAGAAGGTTGATGTTGTGAGACACGAGAGAAGGTTGATGTTGTGAGACACGAGAGAAGGTTGATGTTGTGAGACACGAGAGAAGGTTGATGTTGTGAGACACGAGAGAAGGTTGATGTTGTGAGACACGAGAGAAGGTTGATGTTGTGAGACACGAGAGAAGGTTGATGTTGTGAGACACGAGAGAAGGTTGATGTTGTGAGACACGAGAGAAGGTTGATGTTGTGAGACACGAGAGAAGGTTGATGTTGTGAGACACGAGAGAAGGTTGATGTTGTGAGACACGAGAGAAGGTTGATGTTGTGAGACACGAGAGAAGGTTGATGTTGTGAGACACGAGAGAAGGTTGATGTTGTGAGACACGAGAGAAGGTTGATGTTGTGAGACACGAGAGAAGGTTGATGTTGTGAGACACGAGAGAAGGTTGATGTTGTGAGACACGAGAGAAGGTTGATGTTGTGAGACACGAGAGAAGGTTGATGTTGTGAGACACGAGAGAAGGTTGATGTTGTGAGACACGAGAGAAGGTTGATGTTGTGAGACACGAGAGAAGGTTGATGTTGTGAGACACGAGAGAAGGTTGATGTTGTGAGACACGAGAGAAGGTTGATGTTGTGAGACACGAGAGAAGGTTGATGTTGTGAGACACGAGAGAAGGTTGATGTTGTGAGACACGAGAGAAGGTTGATGTTGTGAGACACGAGAGAAGGTTGATGTTGTGAGACACGAGAGAAGGTTGATGTTGTGAGACACGAGAGAAGGTTGATGTTGTGAGACACGAGAGAAGGTTGATGTTGTGAGACACGAGAGAAGGTTGATGTTGTGAGACACGAGAGAAGGTTGATGTTGTGAGACACGAGAGAAGGTTGATGTTGTGAGACACGAGAGAAGGTTGATGTTGTGAGACACGAGAGAAGGTTGATGTTGTGAGACACGAGAGAAGGTTGATGTTGTGAGACACGAGAGAAGGTTGATGTTGTGAGACACGAGAGAAGGTTGATGTTGTGAGACACGAGAGAAGGTTGATGTTGTGAGACACGAGAGAAGGTTGATGTTGTGAGACACGAGAGAAGGTTGATGTTGTGAGACACGAGAGAAGGTTGATGTTGTGAGACACGAGAGAAGGTTGATGTTGTGAGACACGAGATAAGGTTGATGTTGTGAGACCCGAGAGAAGGTTGATGTTATGATACCCGAGAGAAGGTTGATGTTGTGAGACACGAGATAAGGTTGATGTTGTGAGACACGAGAGAAGGTTGTTGTTAGAAAGCCACTCCAACTTGTCCAAGTCGGAGTGTTAATTAGATGACGAGGTTTCTTGTTCCGCCCACTGGACCAATGGCGAGAGGGGAAGGATCTTCAAGCCACTCATCTCCACACCCATTAATTTACTCTCCAATTTCTTTTATGATTATTGTATCTACTGTACTTTATAAACACGGGTAGAGAAACACTCCAATTACAAAATTAATTTGGGAACAGCACACTTACCAAGTATGAGTAGCAAGAGTTATAGTGTGATAGAGATACAGAGTTTAATATGTATATAATCATGGCCCCCTACAGATGAGGTTGGCTTCTCTAACCACTCGATCTCAGTGATGGACTCTCCATTTTTCAAACTGGAGCCGAACTGACCAGATTTATTTTAATACGTTACGGCCAATTCCCGAAACCGGCTACTTGGCGAAATGGCTGGACTATTCTCATCTTAGCCAGCTGATCCAGCCGGATACAGAAATATTAACGGGGGGAAATTTGAATTCGCGATCTGGTCACTAAAAGCACTAAATGACCACGAGAGCCTGGCCGGTGCCCGAGGTGATAGTATGACCTGACAAAATCCCAACCTAACCCAAGGTAACACGGAGGCCGGACCCTGCCCTCAACCCACACAGGTTGTAAACATGATAATATATAAAAATGAACGGTATAAAATCATATATTATAAGAAGGCCTATGAAGCTACGACATGCCGAGCCAGCCGGTAGTGGAAAATATATGTCTTGAATAAGAAACTGACCCAGGCTGGAAACAGTAATGGAGGTAGAGTAAAAATAATTCCAAAATGCACTTTGAGGAACCTTATTAAAACCCTTGATACCAAGTTTTAACCCAATCGGTAAAATGGTTTAGGGGATCATGAAACTACAAGGGTTCGAGAGAAAATATGCAAATATTAAAACAAATACAATATATTTGTTTTAAAATGTGTAATAATCATGATCATTATCATCTCTACAATTTTACCCAAGCAATTCACAAGCTTTATTTTTAGTAAATAAAGTCCTTCCAAGTCTTGCATCGATCGCTTCATCCTTTTAACAACTGTCAAATAAATTGTTGTCGACCCTGGAAGAGCCATTGGGGTCTTTGAGAAACTGTGAAAACTAAAGCCTGTGTGTTGGCAAGCTTCTTAAAGCTTTCTGACCTTTCAAACGGCACGCCTTTACCTGAAAGCTCCAACCAACCATCTTACCTCTTAATGCACTGTCGGGAGCTTTTCATGTCAACTGACCTCTCGGTAGTACTCACAAAGTATTATTCGTGCGAGCAAATAGTTACTTATTCGTTCAAGATAGTGTGTGCGCACCCATGGAGTGGGAAAGAGTGATGGAAAACACACAATGCCTATAATATCATTACCCACATCGGTGATCACAGGGTATACGTTGTCAATCTTTCCAAAACCTGGATTGTTAGTGAGTTGGAGGTCAGGACTCGAATCTCGCGCAGGTTTTTTTTTTAGCGTATGTCATATTTGACCGATATCTATATATATATCATCCAGTTCGGTCACCTCTGTGTGTGTGTGTATGTGTACTATTCTCTGCTCTGATTTCACAGAACGTTACACCATAGGAGGTTGTCTACATGTCATACCCGGAATAAGATGATATTGTGATGATAGTGATTAAGAAGGTGAGGTGATCTTTAAACCTAACTTCAAACCTAATCAACTAGACCCTACTTGATTGGTTGTTAAATGTGAATATCCCGGATTGGTAGCGAAACGCGGTTCACAAACATAAACAACCAATAAATAACCTTGTAAACGAGACCACGAAAGAAATTTAATAAGGCGTGTATATTAAGATTCCGGGAAAAGGAACCTTTTAAAAAGAATAATAACATTTGTTATATTAACAACAAAGATGTTATTTCACTATATTAACAATGTGATTTTTATTTTCTCATAACAAGAAAAAATATGGTAGCCTTGAAAAAATTGAGCTTGAGATTATGATGTATATTTACGTTTTATGTGAACCCAAACCCCCCAAAAAAGTGTATTTTACAATTCCGTCTGCCCCCATGTCTGTATGTCTCTGATCATGCATCCAAAACGGTTACATGGATGTTGTTTACTGATGAGTGATTTTTTTAGTTCCAAATTTTTCGAAAATGGTTCTAACGATTTTGTTTAAAATGCTTATCTAGGATTTGGTTGACGTGACCAATAGCACTTTAGGCCTATACTATATTTTGAGGTTTATAGTTTGATTACTGATGAATGATTTTTCAAAATCGTTAAATAACTTAGAAATGGTTTTATCGATTTGATTTGAATGGGTATCGTGTGGTTTTTGACATGACAAGTTGCACTGTATAGTTTTTTTGAGTTAAAAATATTGTTGAAAGGTAGTTTATAAATGATTTTTTAATTTAAAAAAAAAAAAATATCTCTAATGATTTGGTTAAAATGGATATATTGGGATTGTTTTAAATGACACTTTACACTAATGGTCTAGGTCTGCTTGTATTTGGGGTAAAAATTAGTTTAAGGCAAGTTTATTTTAAAAAAATTTGGAATATTTTAAAAATGGCTTCAACGATAGGTTAAATAATGGGTAACATAATGTGTTAGGTTTCTTAGACTATAAATGGTTGTATCTATTTGTTTTTCATATAAACACTCAATTGATAGTTGATTTATGAAAAAGAAAATTTTTACTTTCTAACATCAGGAGAAAGTGTTGTAATAGTGAAGTGTGACCTAGAGATTATGATGAAACTCTACGTTAAAACCTTAAACAAAAGTTGATTTTACAATTCTGTCTGTCCCAAAGGCTGACAGGATTTTTATTATTATTTTGACCCCAGCCCTCAAATTAAAAATAGTTTACCAACAGGTTGTTATTTTGAATTCCAAATTTTTCAAAAATGGCTCAAAGATAATGTTTAAAATGGATATATTTGGAGCGGTTGACCTCCCAAATAACACTATATACTTAGGTTTTTGATTAAATTTCGTTTAAGGGTAGTTCACTGATAATGGATTTTTGTAAAATTTTATTATTAAAAAAACTCTTACAGTTTTGTTCAACATTGATACTAAGGGACTATTTTAAATGATCCATATTAAAATAATAATAATAGTAATAATAATAAAGAATTAAGGGTAATTTACTGACAACAAATCCTAAAGAAAATTTAGTTTAAAAAAATTTGCCATGAAGATTAAGCTCAAAATTGGTCTCTGGGTATAGTTTTTTTTATGCTAATTACTAATAGGTTTATATTATGATATATTAAAAATAATTTTATGGCAGTTTACAAACATAAGAAATTTGCTAAAAATGTTTGAACAACTTGGTTTAAAATGTGTGTGTGTGTATATATAATATGTTTATTGCGATCAACAAGAATATGTCCCGGGTTTAATTCCTGGCATGGCCGAAACATTTATCACTGTTGAAATGTGGGTTTGCCCTGTCCCAATGATGACTTAATGGATGGCCAGCTGCTAGGCGTTGTGTCTGTTCTAGATCAACTCTAGTTTATAAGTCATGTACTGATATAATCAGTCGGTTCAGAAAGTGCACGATAAATTCCAAAAATAAGTGAATCTGTTTATTTTTATTAGGAAAAATAACTTAAGAGTAATTTACAGATAACCTGTTTTTGAACATTTTCTTCCGAGTGACAAAGCATATATATATATATGAAGGTAGAGTGTGTGGATCAAAAGGAAGGGGTAGGCCATGTAAAGACGTGGCTAAATGTTGTAGACGAATGTGTGAAAAAAAGTAACAGTATAAATGTAATATGTATGTATAATACACAATATAAGAAAGTTTGTGCGATTGTCTCGTACCATATGTATTTACGTTATCTACAAAAGGTGACAACTGCAGATCTTACAACCTGACATATGGGTACGTGAAAGTAATTTGCCAATAGCTTTTTTAGCTCTCAGATAAGGTTTTACCTATGAGAAATGGACTGTAGATTTAGTTAAAATAAATGGTACTGAACTCCATATGGACTTTCTCGCTCTATTGTTTGAAAATGGAGATATTTACTCAAAACTAGTAATATATGTGAAACGAAATAATATACACTAGCAAACCCAAACATAAACTGCACTATCCTTATGTAAAACATTTGTGAGTCCCGGTTTTAAATTTTATAATTTTATTTTTAAAGAATTAATGCCCTCATTTGTATGTTTGGACCAATAAAAAAGATCAATATTGGGTCCACAAGGGTCAACACTCCGTATTAAAATTTCTACTTCCGGTTAACATTTTCGACATTTTATTAGGTGTTGCACATCTTCATGTCATCGCATTGCTATTAAATTCCTCATTTATAAATTTTGACCAATAATAAATGTAAATATTGACTATTGAGTCTAAAATGTCTATAGATAATTTTTGTACAAACATTTCCCCTAAGAGGTTTAAGGAAAAACAACATTAACTTAACTTACTTTTATTTAACTACTCTATGGCATTGGAGAATTATTGCGTTAAAACTTGAGTAGTATCTCTATACAACTAAAGCTCACAAAATTGTATTAATATATTTGCCAATATTTCAGAAACTTTTGTTTATATAAAAATATATTTCATAAACAAGTTTTTGATTTTTAATAATACTACAATTTTGCAATGATAAGTTATTTGATATCTCAAATGGTTGCGGTGATACGGAAATTTCAGCTTCTGTAAGGTACCCTAAAATTCATTTTCATGGGAGAATGAATTTTTTTAAATTCATAATCTTAATCAACGCCTAGATACGAATTTTAATCAAAATTATTAAAGCCGATTTTGAGAAAACGGACTTTTTCTCTTTTTGCCCTTCAGTAAATTACCTTAGTTTTAAGGTTATATCTCCAATTCCAAAAAACCCCTCGGGGCAACCCTATGAAAACACTAGATACCAAGTTTTAGACTGATCGGTAAAATAGCTTAGGCTCTATTTGGATGTACAGACAGACGGAAATTCAAAAATTTCTCTTTCTGATTCGGGGGGTCATGAAACGTCGAGATTCATCAAAATCTCCAGTTCAATATTTCTTTTGACGATCACAATACTTTCTCTACCTGTAAGATAGCAAGAAAGTAAAAATAGCCATTTTAGTTTGCAACAATGCGAAATGCTCAGATTTACTCGAAACGTTCCATCCACTTGAAGAAGAAATATGAGTCGTAATCTTGGCAACAGCGAAATGGAATGTCGCAGCTTGACGCGAGGAATACAAGGAGAGAGAGAGAGGGAAAACGGGGGGAGAGAAGAGGACGGACCGGCACGTGTGCGAGAAAGACGGGAAACGGATTGATGACTACTGGAACAGAAACACTGAAAGAAAGGAAGGACGCGAGGAAGAAATAAAGCATACCCTACCTGCCAAGTCCCTGATCATCCATCCCTCAGGATGTCACCTCACCACAACTAGCCAATCATTCATCCGGGAATAATAACCCTTCCTTAAACAATTTCCGGTCGTTGCTGTTTGGAATCTCGGAGGAATACGTACGAGCTTGTATTTCGTCTACTATATATCTTGTAGGGGTGTGCGATGCCCACTTTTTTCAATTCGAACCGAACTCGGATCGAATACATGAAATATCCTCGAAGCCGGATCAAAGTTTGAATATCTTTTGTTAGTTGTTTTACGGTTGGAATAAATATTATATTTTGGTTATTTATATTAGTATATGTACCAAAATTACTTGGAAAGTGTTTAATTGCACAATTGTTTGTAATATTTAGTTTTATTTTAATAACTCAAGCTATTATCACAACTTACAATTAAATTAATTCAGACCTACTTTAGCGACTACATGGTTTAAGACGTCACTCTCGCAATAAACTAGACTGCCGATTAAAGGGAGATCGGGGTTTGAATCTCGGTAGTGTATAGTGAGAGTGATTTCTCCTAAATGTGTTTCCACATTCCCTCCACGCAAATATGGGTACACTTCCTATAAATTCAACCTTCCTCATCCTTAACTCATTAGCTTAATTAGCACATATGCGTATAGCCTGAACAGGTTGTAAGATGCGATGTTAAAAACATATATTAAAAAGAATTAGGGCTACTTAAGATTTTTCCGTATTAATATTGTTTTGTAGTGTACATAACAGCTAAGAATAGCAGGAACTGACCATTGTTGGCGAAAATTCGTAGCTATCAAAGTCGGAATTTTTTCGAAGCGAAGTCAAAGCTGATATTTTGTTTCGAAGCCAAGTAGAAGCTTAGCCCACCCCTAATATCTTTTAGTATCCTAAAATGTCAAAAGCAATTCTTATTAAAATTATTTATTTAAAGCTAAGCGTATAACTGTTCTCTTGAGTTATCAATAATCGCCTAGTTAAAGACATAGGATAAGAAAGGCAAACCATAAAGAAAATCATAAAATGAGAAAACACCTTTAGCGCAAGCAGCCAAGATTCTCACCAATTCCGAACCACGAGCTAGAAGTGAGAATGCCAGTTTAACTCGCTGGCGCTGAGTGAAACTTGACAGTTTGTTAAACTTAGAAATACATTACTTTGGGGAAAATTTATTTTTAATCGTACCAGCCCTGTAGCAGCTTCCATACATAAAATTAAGCTCAAAAATATAATACATTCATACTTATTTGATCGAAGTTATTTAAACAATTAAACTAACAATGTCTTCCCATTTTTATCACTCAAACGTTAGAACTATATAATTTAATTGTGACTCGTGTGAGTTGAAGGAACTTAAAACTATTAGAACTTTTAAGTATTTTTACAAAGAGTGAACAAATCACTCTTGCAATTCGGTTTTGTATTCTTTATAAACATTTTAGATTATTAAAAAAAATAATTACCTAATCAAAGTTGCGTTTGAGGTTTTATTATTTTGTGCCAAAATGTAATATTTCGTGTTGATAAACGTGTTTATATTCTCATTTAAATACTCAACACTTTGTTTGAAGCACAGCTGGTGAGTGGGCGCACAATATTTGTTTATCTCCGAGCATAAATACAAAATATATGCCCGTTCCTTTAGTATCTCGGCGTAGCGGGTTTGAAACCAATTATATAAATCAACTAACTCATCATCCGACATTCAGATTTCGCCGTTAGCGGTGCAGTCTGGCCTGATGAATTAAAACGAGGTCATGAAACAATTGGAGCATTGAATGAGTGTTCAAATGAGCGTGAAAATTGTTCTATATTTATCTGACCTAAAAGGATATATATATTTTATTATTATGTGTTTATATTTCCAATAACTTTAACATGCGCCATATATTTTAATCCATGGTTAAGTGAATAAAAAGGCCAGCACCTTAACTTCAACAAATAAATTAAGGCCGTTATTATTATTTAATTCGACTTCCACCACAAATGAAGAGCCTAAATCAGAGAGTTATTTATGGATCTTCTTTATTACTAATTTAATCAGTACATGTTCTTCTTAATATGTAAATTTGCATTATTATGTTTACTGTTTTTATTTTTGTTCTTATAATCGATATCTATGTTGATAGATTTTAACTACTTCTCTTTATTATTTTAGCTATTATTATTATTATTATTATTATTATTATATATATATTTACTTAGCACTAATTGTTTATTTTATTTTATTATGTAGTTATGTTTTTTTGTAATGTACTTCTGTACTTTTCAGTGTTGGCCGGTTATAGGTCTTGTGACTGTAGCAATATAATAAAGAAAATTCAATCCTTGGTCCCGGCACAAATTTATCTGATTACCAAGCCCCTCCTTCACCTCTGACAAGACATCTTGTGAATGTGGGGAATGCCAGGCCTCCACCGTGGTTCGGATTCCACGTTAAACTGTAGGTCCTCCATTTCATCTCACAATCACCCTACCATTACACATTAGCGTAAGTGCGTATAGCCCCAACGGGTAGTAAGACGCGGTGCTAATAATAATAATAATAATAATAATAATAATAATAATAAAAACAATTAAATTAAATTAGAGTATAGTGTACAGTACCTAAACACTAGGGTTGTGCGTGTACTCGGATTTCGAGCTTTGAGCTGAGATCATCATTAAAGCTACGGATAGAGATTGAAAGTTTTGCAGACTCGTATTTTTTTCGAGCTTTCTCTTAATGTTAGTACAAATCAATTTTTAAAACGCAATGTCATGTATAGGATATTTAATTTAGATGATATCAGCAGTTTCACTTATAAATCATTCGGTAACTTAACAAAGTGTTAGAATTAATATCAACTTTCATATTAATAATGCAATAGAGCTCTAACACTACTTTCGACCGGCCGGTAAACTAATTCAATATTTTCGTCTATTTTGAGTTATCCTCGAATGAATTGAAGTTGCAATATCATCAGTATATGACAAGCTAATGCAAATAAAAATAGTTAAATAGATCACTAAGTACTTGAATAAACATTATTTTTACATATTCCCTTTCTGAAATTAAAATTTCAGTTGAATTAAAAATCTAACTGAGAATACATATTGATTGTTTTCAAACTTACAATATTTAAAATTTGTATTAATACGTTCAACTACAAAACTAGCATTAATTACTAATTAATTATATAATTACGTGAGGTTAAACTGTCTAAAATCAATGTCGATCAACATTGCAATAAATATTTTACCAAACTTTCCATATTTAGATGGTAGAAAAAAAAATCATTTACTATTTCGTGTTATCTACTAGAATTATTATTTTAACCAAATTATTTTTCATTTTAAAGTAAGAACATCAACTCTCACACGCATTAAAAATTTAATCAAAATATATTTCGTAATAACATAATTTCTAGTGAAAACCTATACTAGGTGAGTACGCAACTATGCATAATGGAATGGAGCTGGATCAGAAGAAGTGATCATGTGCGATTATTACATTAATAAACAAAACATGAAACATCCCAAATTTCTAACTGCTTGTGATTCTTACATTTCTTATAGGGTAATTAAAGTCACGGAGGCTTATTTTGGGGAAATATTGACTCGTTAAAATGTCCATTCTATGAACTTTTTCTTTATTTCAATTGTAAGGGTAGTTTTAATGTCTTTAAAGACATGAGTTTTAAAACAATTTTAATTATTTTTTCTATTATAAGTTTATTCGAATGTTGTTCTTAATATCAAATTATGTTTTTAAAGTGTCATTTTTAATTTAAAAACTAGCATTTTCAATTTTTAAAACTTTTTTCACAAGTATTTACTATATTTAAATGAGTTTCATTCTTATTTTAAGAACATGTATAGGTTTAATATAGTTTTAAAAGCTTACATTTTAAAGATGTGGTCGGGCCCCTACCTAATTACATGAAATATTTGTTTTGACTGGCCAAATTTTAAATATACCATTTTGCTTTTAAAATTAACAAATATATACGCCTCAAATTTTAAAATTATGAATATACTCGAACTCGACTCAAACTAGGGAACTTTGTAGAAATACTCGACTCAAATGAAAAAAACCCAAGCGCGTCAAACCCCTAATGAATATCAAAACGATGGTAATAATACAACATAGTTAGTTCAGTACTAATAATAATAATAATAATAATAATAATAATAATAATAATAATAATAATAATATTGCATGGTATATGACAATTATATTTGGTACAAAATTTTTTAACAAACAAACAAACACACAAAACGAGATGAAATTCTACTTCCATACCAACTTTATGATTACAAACAATCTCATTATTTGATATTAACATTCACAAAAATATAAACATAATTGCACCCACCCAAACCCATTTCGGTGGCCGCATGGTCTAAGGCGCTACTCTCACAAAAGGCTAGATTTCCGATGACGGGGAGATCGTGGTTTGATCCCAGCCGGGTGTAATGAGGGTGGTTTTTCCCTAAATGGTTTCCCACTCTCTCTCAACGCAAATCCGAGTTCACGTCCTCTTAGTTTAAACCCATTAGTGGAATTAATATATAACCCAAATGGGTAGTAAGACGCGGTGCTCAATTTTTTTTTTTAGCAGTTATTCAAATTCTTACGATAAACAATAACTGAGATGCATCATCTTCAAATTATTTGATCAACTACCAGCAGAACTCCGAGATATTTCCCAAATAGGCGTCACGAAAAAAAGAATGTAAGGCTGGATACTTCCAAAAAATCTTTCAACAAAATATATAAACACTTTAAAAGAAACGTGTTAAATTATCTGTAGTAACTTATGATTATATTTTTATATTTAAATATCCAGTACCTGACGATGTACCTTAAGGCACTTAGGGATTGATATATGTGGAAAATTACAGTGGAAATTCGCTAGTCCAAACAAATTGGGAACGAAGCATGTTCAAATTAGCGAAAATTCGAACTAAGACAAAATCTTTTCACAAATTTAAAATAACAGTTGAATGAGTTTTATAAAAAATTTACATTAACTAACTGAAATATAACATGTAAGCCTAGTTGTTTTGTAGTTTTACATTTATAGTGTATATTTATACCACACTGTAATTAATTTTAGAATGTGAGGAATGCCAGGTCTCCACCGTGGTTCAGATTCCACGTTAAAATGTAGGTCCTTCATTTCATCTCACAATCACCCTACCATTGCACATTTAGCGTAAGTGCGTATAACCCGAACGGGTAGTAAGACGCGGTGCTAATAATAATAACAATAATAATAATAATAATAATAATTAATTTTAGCTACAGGAAAGCACATTGTGGTGACTACAACATGTAGCTATTTAGTTTTTATTATAATTGTTCCTTATAATTCTATTTTAACTTCTGCTATCAATAACATATATTTCATTGCGGATTTTTTCCCTCCGTTTTCAGGAAAATGAGTTCGGATGACCCGGAATTTTGGAATGCCATGGTTGGCTTAGCGGGATTTTACTGTATGTAGTTTGCTTTTAAATTTTAAATAACAATTAACTTGATTAAAAAAATAACAAAATATTCTTAGAGTAATTGTTATGTTTCTCTATGTACAAAGTATAAATACAAGCGGTTGTAATCAAACTTCACGGTTATCTCTCGCCATCTTGTGATGAACGTAGTTGTGCCCTGTGTGCCTGCCTGCCTGTCAGTGCCAGTCATCCAATCACAGCGGGGTCGCTATCAAATTGGCTCTTGCGGCACACGGAGAGAGGACTCGCCTAGTATGGAACATGACAGAAAACCAACCACAGCAGATATTGACTGATCGTTTCATCTCCAACGAGAAAAATACTAGCACACGATGTGTTCACATTTCAAAGGTTTACATCTAGATAGTTCGACTTTATTACAATGTTCAGATTGAGTAGATAAAAAACAGAACGGTCACAAAATAAACAACATTGCAAAATTAATTTTATAAATAGACTCGCTTCGGTGGCCACATAGTCTAAGGCGTCACCTTCGTTATAAGCTAGATTGCGGATGATGGGGAGATCGGGGTTTAATTCCCGGTCGGGTGTAATGTCGGTGTTTAGAAAAAATGGTTTTCCATTTTCCCTCCACTCAAAGGCAGGTACATATCCTTTAATTTCAACCTTCATCATCCCTAGCACGTTGGCATAATTAGTACATATACATCGTCAGAATCCGTTTTAATAATAAAGTATTTTGTATATATTAGGCTTTAGGCGTTTAGAAAAGTTTTGGGACTCCATTTATAGTGAACTTGGAATCATTAACCCTCCACCCGCACAACGCGATGATAAACATTTAGGATCAGTCATCTCCAGCACAACGCCTTCACGATCTTGAGCATGGCTGAGGTACTTACTAACATAGTTTGCGTGCGATGCCAGTCAAAGCGGACCCTAAGAAATACCCGGAAGGCTCCGATCATGTTATTGACCGAGATTATCGGGGCAATCAATTCAGTCGATGTCTACCCACAATCGGAGAGGTTTTGGTAGACTCCCAGTGAGTAAGAAAGTTTAGTATTCATGTGATGCGTGCGTAGTTTGAAGTTCCTTCAAAACGATATTCGTGTCAGGTGAATGGAGATATAAATTATTTATATGCTACACGTCTTATTGCCCATTCAGGCTTTCCACAACTTACACTTTTATAAGGACATAAGATGAAGGTAATTTTATGAAACTATCAGCTTTCGCTAAGAAAAAGAAAGAAAATTACAAAGCGGAAAATCTCTTTCATTGCATCCAACCGATTCCCGACGTCTCAGGTTACGTCAGCCGACAAAGCTGATACTGTCACGGTAATCTAGATAGTAATTACTACCAACGATAAAACTTGACTAGTTCAGCCAATATTCTGTAGCTAAACGCTGTTGGTAGTCCCTAGAAGTCGTAAATAATACAATTCTAGTCCAAATATACGTCTGAGAAATCTCGAACTCTCAAGAATTTTTTTGTTTGCTACGTAAAACATTTTACAATGCCTTCTTCAATATTTATGAGATATTCCTTGAAAGTGGGTTGGGTTAACAGTCGTGTATTTTTATAAAGACAATTATTTTACTTTCTCAACTGTACTTTTGTCTTCTAATGCGTTATGTAGGCCTACTTTCCATGTTCCCACAGTCCCTCTGACGTCTCAGGGGGCGAAGCTATGGATTCAAAGTATTATTATTATTATTATTATTATTATTA
>CABFOW010002663.1:0-39910 GCA_902141385.1 Timema californicum | reverse complement strand
CCACATGGCGTACTGTGATAACTGGACGCACCAATCAGCTTCCGTCCAGCTGTTACACTACTGGTCACCTGGGACGAGCGCTCAACCAACAGTAAACATGGAATACATTTTAAAATAAGAATTAGTCACGAGGAGCCGATACCAAGATAAGACTACATTACAATACAAATACATTTTATAAGTTAATAATGATGTAACCCGCTTCAGTGGCTCCATGGTCTAAGGCGTCACTTTCGCAATATACTAGACTGTCGATGACGGGGAGATTGAGGTTCAAATTCCGGTCGGGTGTACTAAGGGTGTTTTTTCCTAAATTGTTTTTTTCACTCTCTCAACGTAAATGCTGGTACACTTCCTTTAAATTGAACCTTACTCATCTCTAAAACACCAATGTAATTAGTACATATTGGTATAGCCCAAACGGTTAGTAAGACGCGGCGTTAAAAAAATATATATATTCAATCTTAATTATTTACAATTATGTCGTTATAATATAATCGGTAGTGCAGTTTCTATGCGAAAACATTTTTTTTGGACAAAATTAATAAATCAATAATAAAGTGACGTTGAGATGAAACAACTTTTATAGCTCATAGCCATGGAATTATATATTAAAAGTTACAAATAATCATGTTATTAAATATGACAACGCACAATGAGGAAGCGTGAAAGAGCCTTCCAATTTTCCCGGTCAAAGTATTTTCACATACTTCCAGGGCTTTTTTACAAGCCACAATCAACATGAGGACCTACGGCTTTACTTTTACCCCGAAGGAAGTTGTGCTTCGGATTTTCATCGATCAAGAAAAATCCGCCGACTCCAGCTGGGTTCGACCTAACGATCAATGGGTCCTGAGGCGAGCAATTAAAACATTATCTCTCATCAATGGTTGTATGGTATAAAGCGTTACTATAGCAATAGACTGGACTGACAATGACAAGAAAATCGGGTTTTCGAGTTCCGGTCGGTTGTAGTAAGAATGGTTTCCCATTCTTCCTCCACGCTAATACAAGTTAATTTACTCTAAATTTCCATTTTCCTCATCCTTACTCTATTGTAAATGTAAATATGCAAATAGGTTCAAACTTAAAACATTTGAATATACATTTTTTTTAGATATAAAATTGAACCGTGGTATGAAAGGGATCGCTAATAGATCTATATGTTTGCAACCAAACTCCATTTTTGGATAAAATAATTAAATTATCTCTTCAGTAGAACCATTAATTTAATATTCTACAAATTATAATCTCAAAAGTTCTTGCATGTTTGTAACGAGCAGAATCACATTTTGTCCAACATCTTAGCTCAGTCGGTAGCGTGTCTGACTACTAGGTCATGGGTCACGGGTTCAATTCTTGGCATGGCCGAAAAGTATGTCATTGATGAAATGTGAGTTTCCCCTTTCAGAGTGATTAACGGCCAGGGACTGGGTGTTGTGTCTGTTTTAGAATTAAGTTAATTTATAAGTCGTCTGCTGATATAATCAGTCGGTTCAGAAAGTTCTCGTTAAATACCGCAAATAATGAAGAGGGGGGGAAAAAATCAATAAGGGCATTCAAACAAAAACTTTTAAACTAAGAAAAAACTTCCGGTCAAACTACGTGATTTAATGATATTCAAGAACTAATTAGATTAAAATTAGAAGAAAATTAGCCATATTTAATTTAATTAGGCCAAAAAAAATGTTTCAGTCATTAAAATTGAAAAGAGTGGGGATTTTTTTTAACACTCGTTTTCTTTCAGCCTATTTTATAATTCGATAATTATTTGACATAACATAATTGAAAACATTTTATTATATAATGATTAAATATAAAAAATGGTATTAAAATAATGTCAAGCAAACAAAACCTTAGTATAAAAACTACAATAAACTTAAAACATGAAGTTCCCCCTCTGTTTTGGTAGCATTGATAGTGCACATACTAGGAACAAAGGTTGGTTCAGTTTTACCGCCGTGATGTCTATGGCAGGACAATGCAGTTAAAGCTGAGATGTTGTTTCCCCTTCAATCCTACTCTGCCAGGTTAACGAGGGGAGATAGGTGTTTGCAGTTAGTCCTGTAGAGGTAAACACAGTTATTGTTATATTTGTGTGCGCAGTGCAGACCGCCATTTAACCCCCCTCTCCCCCGACACCTTAAGGCAAGGTTCGTTCAACACTAGCACAGGAGGGGTAGGGAAAAGTAGATTCACCTTTATTCAAAACTAAACAGAATATTACCTCGCATACGATCATTTAAAGTAACTACATAAATAGTTTTTACATTTTTCAAAGGCGCAATAAAACTTTATTTTGTGATGCGAAAAATATATACTTAAATTTGTTAACAACGGCATATTAATTATTTCACATTTCAAACCAAAAACACTAACGTTTTAATGAGTAACCCATATACCTATAAAAGCATTTTACTAAAAAAAAACCCCCCCACATAAATGACCATGTTATAAAGTTTATTTTTATTAAGCACCGCGTCTTACTACCCTTTCGGGTTATACGCTTTAAGTACTAGTTACTCTAACGGATAAGGAATTGGGAATGTTAAATTAGAGGAAGTGAACCCGCATTTGCGTGAAGGGAGAATGGAAAACCATTTAGGAAAAACCACCCGCAGTTTACCCGATCGAGATTCGAACCTCGATCTTCCCGTCCTCAGCAGTCGAGCTCAACACGATTAGCGCGTTAGCCAACTACGCCACCGAGGCGGGTGTTATAAAGTTGATTAATAAAATACACTTTAAAATAAAAGTAAATATACAATGGAATTGACATTACATTGATAATCGAACTTCGAGCCGTGCTTGTCATTAAAGCTAAGGATCGAGATAGAAAGTTTTGTAGGTTCGTAATTTTCGACCTTCCACTTGATGTAAGTACAAATAAATTCAGTTCAAATTTCAACTGCTTGTGATTCTTACCTTTTCTTATTATTTATAATTATTATGTGTTTTGTCTTAAGAAAGGTTCATCCATTCCTTTTGTAAGTGAACTTAGACCACCGATGCGCTCTGTCCTCTGGCTCTTCCTTGAGCTCTCAGAATTTTCTTATTTTCTTCAAGTCATCTAATATTTGAATCTTACTTCTTTTAAAAAAAAATGTTAGTGTAATTTTAATGTCTTAAATACACGAGTGTTGAAACCATTTTAATTATATTTCTATTTTATTTTTATTTGAGATTTGTTCTTATTTTAAAATCAGGTTTTGTTATTTCTAATACATTATTCAATTTTTAAACGTTATTTCCAAAAGCATTTAGGTACTTTTAAAAAAAATTAAAATTAGCGTCATTCTTATTTTAAAAACAAGTGTGTGGTTTTCATGTGTGTTTTTTAAATTCCACATTTTAAAAATGTGGCACCTGTTTACATGTTATGTTTGTTATGACTGGTTATATTTTTAATATACTATTTTTACTTTTAAAATAAATAAATATATCCTCTCTCAATATTTTTAATTTATGAAGATTGTATATTCGAACTCGACTCGAGCTTTGGAGATTTTTTTATTCGACTCGAGTTCAACTTAAACGAAAATACCCATGCTTCTCTAATGATTAGAAAAACAATATTAATAGCATTACAAGTTTTTCTATAGAGGTAGGATAGTTTTCCAATCGCTTTGCATATTTATTTTGGCTTCTACGATACTCAAATGCTTTTTCAAAATTTGTATCAAATGATGGACGCTTTTCAAACACACCTAGATCATATATTGACACTTTTAGATGATATACAAATACGTATATTAAGTCTACATTGACGAAAGCCCACCGCTATATTTATCTTAAAGTTATCAAATATAGCAGATGCATAGTCCAGCCCTTGGCGTATTGATATATGAAAGTATATTTAGATACTTTTGTAATATTTGTTCAAGTTTAAAAACTGGTGGCATGATATATAAATAAAGGTGTGTAAGACTAGCCAGCCACAAACAACGCTTGAGAGTTTTTGGCTCGCCCCTGCACGGTGATATAACTCCAACAGCACGACAGCTCTGTTTGCCAAATTGACAGAAGTTTGATGTCAAAGGGATTTTAATATTTTTTAGCATCATGTCTTTATAACCGTTCGGGTTGTACGTTTATGCACTAATTATGCTAATGTTTAAGGAGGAGGAAAGTTATATTTGTAGGAAGTGTACCTATGTTTGCGTGGAGGTAGAGTGGGAAACTATTTAGGAAAAACTACCCGTAGTACACCCAACTGAGATTCGAACCTCGATCTCTCCGTCATAGGCAGGCTAGTTTACTGCGAGCGTGACGCCTTGGACTATGCGGCCAACGAATCGGATGGTTATTAATATACAGCCTTCCATAGCACAGGTTGAAACTAAACGCCTTAATGATCTTGACCATGCGTTTGATAAATAACGATTAGATATTTTACAATGCTTGATAAATTATTTGTTTGTTACAATCCTATTTTCATAAGAAGGACCCTATCTGACAGCTAAAAGATTCATTATATCTACTTTTATGTATTCATAAGTCAAGTCATACGATATACATATGTCATTAAAAAATGCTCTACCTATAAAATAATACTAATTATATAGTTAAATGTTATTGACCCCGACCGAAAAAAAAGTATGTTTGTATTTTCAAAATGTGTCTTAGAAAATTTATTATTATTATTATTATTATTATTATTATTAGCACCACATCTTACTACCCGTTCGGGTTACACGCACTCATGCTAATGTGTAATGGTAGGGTTATTGTGAAATGAAATGGAGGACCTACAGCTTAACGTGGAATCCGAACCACGGTGGAAACCTGGCATTCCCCACATTTACAAGTTGTGAATAATACACGTATTGTCAGAGGTGAAGGTAGGGTGAGGAAATCAGATAAATCTGTGCCGGGAACGAGGATTGAACCCCGGACCCCCGGCATAGAAGACCAACACCTTACCTCTAGATCGCCAGGTCACCCATCTTAGAAAAATCCTACTGTAAATGTATTCACATGTTCTGGATAATATATTTGTCTTTTCTCCCCTCTGTAGCCCGCCTTACTACCCATCCGGGCTATCCACATATTTAAATTAATGGGGAAGGTAGGGCTATAAGGAAATATGCCCAGATTTTCACGGAGAAAGAGTGGGAAACAATTTCGAAAAAAACAAACACAACAAAAAAACAACCTCGCCGTACCAAAAAACTAGACAAGACCAGACTGACGCCTTTACCTGAGTGCACATCGGTGCGGGCCTTATCTCGTTGAATAAGTTGTTAGAGAAAAGCCCTAGTTATTGAATTCTGGCGATGAAACGATTCAACTTGCCACGTACCATAGAGAGAACTAAGATAAGCCATCAAATGCCCCCTCCTCAGGTCTTTGCACGAGGGGTTGCCACTAATAAGGGGCGGGAGCTTGTCAGCAACCCTTATACAAGTGTACACTTCACTCTCTCCCTGGAATGAGCGACTAAACGCCATGTATATAAACTACATCACTCATGGCTTGGTTTATTTTTAATTTTTAAACACCTCGTATTACTAGCCCGTTAGGGTTATAAGCTTATGTACTAATTACGTTAATGATTTTTAGGGATTAGGAAGGATATATTTAGAGGAAGTGTACCTGAATTTGCGTAGAGAGTGGAAACCCATTTAGGAAAATCCCCCCTCAGTACATTCGAATGAAATTCTAGCCTTGACATCCCCGTCATCGGCAGTCTAGTCTACTGCGATAGTAGCACCTTAGACCACACGGCCACCGAAGTAGGTAAAAGAAGGAATCCATGCTACCAATCAATCTAAGATAACCAGCTTAGTATAGGATTGTTTGTTTGTACAGTCTAATGTTCATAAGAAGGTCCGTTTATAATATGACCTACAATAATATTTTTCCGGTTGAAGGCCCATCTCACCATATTATTAGTGTTATTTTACAGGTATTGTAATATATAGCAAACGTGACAGCTGCATATCACATAACTTGACGTGTGAATTCGTAACTAGTAGCTTTTAGAGCTGTCAGATTAAGGTCCTAATAATTACCAAGTTGCTCTGTCTACCCGAAAAAATCTCGAAACCTACAAGACCTAGGAAGCTGAAGTTTTGCAGGCTAATAGCCCCAAACACAAAAAAGTGCAGGAATACATGGTGATCGAGATTTCACACGGAGGGCCTCCAAAAACCGAGAAAGTGTGTACACAAAATGTTATTTATAGTGACATTTTCAATTGAGGAACAGTTCCAAGTTGTAATTGTAATACATATTGGATTTCCTGTAGAGTATTTAATTTAAATGCACCCCCATGATTTTGATGGTCGATAAAAATGATTTCAATCCACTATCATTGCCCAACAAATGTCAAAGGGACATTTAACACGATCAGAAATGAAGCCATTGATTTTCAAACGGATGTCATGCTAGTTGTTAATAATGGCTCGTAGCAGAGTTGTATAGATGGCCATTAAAACGCACATTCTATCAAATATTTTGAGCCATTAATTTCCCGGCCATGATGTATTCATTTATAATGTTTTTCAATTAGTACATTTAAACACACATACTATAAACAAATTAATATAATGGACGAGAAATACGAGGGTATCCTAGAAGGGAAAATCCTCTCCGCGATGGCNCAACGCAAATGTGGGTTCACTTCATCTAATTCAACCTTCCTAATTCCTAATCGATTAGCGTAAGTCCGTATAACCCGAACGGGTAGTAAGACGCGGTGCTAAATAATAATAATAATAATATATTGTTTACTAATTTTAATATTAAGTATTTCTAAAAGTGAAAAACCTCTTATTAAATCCTAAGAAAGTTATCCATTTTTTGGTCTTGTATTGATTTTCTTTCAAGGTAATTGAGACAACGTTTGGAAATAAACATTATGTAATAGAAGAGGGGGTGACAAATAAAAAAAGCCGCATTATTTCAGTGAACATACTATAAAAAAAATCAATTGTGTGTTATCTCGAATTGCATAAACAAAGACGCTATATTTTAGCGAGCCTCCTATAAAAAAATACTATTTAATTTCAAACACAAAATTGTCTTATTTTAGCGGGAATACAATATAAACAGCAACTATAATGTGTCCCGCTTATCTTCTTTGCACAGATAAAGCCGCCTTATTTAAGCGAACATACTATAAAAAACACTATAGTGAGTTTATTTCAATCACAATGCCGACTTATTTTAACGAACATACAATAAAAAAACAACTATTATGAGTCCTATCTTATCTTCTTTGCACAGATAAAGCCGCCTTATTTAAGCGAACCTAATAATTACTGGCTCAGAGTACGTCATTGAAACGTCAGAGTTTGGCTCATTCATTCAAATATGATAAGGTGACGTCACCGAACATAGCTACAGACTACCAGTCTCAGAGTACGTCAAGGTTAATTACGTCACTCTACATGGCACTGTGACGTCTACCTTACACACAGGCTGACGTCAGCATGACGGCAGTGAAAAAACGTCCTGACTTCCGGAACAAAGCTACCCAAATACTACTCACGTATCCTTCCTACTCTAGATACACGTATTCTTCCACGGACTTTTGCAATCTACATCCTGGCAGGAAGACTCCTGCTGGCCATGTCCGTCAATAAACCAAATAGCCTAAGTTGTAGACAATTTTAAAGAATATGTCTAAAATACTACTTCAATATCAAAAATAAAAGTTTGTGACAATGTAAGGCTATTTTTAGAGTTATTTAAGAATTTATGGTTTTTATTTCAATGTTAAAGCTTCAAAATTCACCGAAAAAAACAAAATTACATTTAGAATAAGAATCCTATCTTGACTTGCAATGATGTCATAGGTAGGCAACTTCCCCAATGACGACTTTCTGTAATGCGAGTCTAACGCCTCAGGCCAATCAGTCACCAGCGCAAGACAATTAAAAAAAATACTAATTCCAAAAGTTCAATCTTTAGAGATTCCTTCGAGAGTTTAAGAATAAACTACCACAAAATATATTTAAAAAAGCAAATCGTTGTGTTTTTGTCTATGAATGCGACAAATTGCTAGAATAAATTAGGTTAACAATTCTAGAAATAGTATACATATGAAAAAAAGGGTGCAATGTATATTTTACAGGTTTCAAGTTCAGGTATAAAACCTGTACTATTTGTGTGGGATTTATATTTTACCAATTACCATGAAAATAGTAATGAGCTTTTAATTCTTGTTATAAGCCTCTTTTTGAACCCCTAACTTTGGAGATTATATTTCAATTGATGGGCCATTGATGGGCTTACTAAATGAGGTGTGCATTGTTATATTCGAATGTGACGACCCGCACAAAAATAACTGTTAAAAGCTTCATGTTAAATAATTATATTATTTAAATAAGGGTATATTGTCATCACAATAGATTAGATTTGCTTAAAATAAAAATATTACTATATATTTCGCTTATTTTTGGTTAATCTTGTTGGTAAGGACAGTAAATAATGTCAAGAATTTGAAAATAAAAGATATTTTTTATTCTATTTATACATTTTTTGCCCAATATTTGTTTGACACACGTGCCATTAGTAAGGGAAATTTTGTCAAAAATAAATAAACATTGATGTAAACTATAATAGATTAATTTATCTAAAATATTACCTCTAGCAAAAAGATAAATATTTTTACTGCAACTTTTGTGGAGGCCCTGACGGAGGTTGACCGGCAGTATCTTAGCGACCCGGGAGTACATATATGATGAACGGCTCCTTAACATACATTCATAAATACCCCTGAAATTATGTTTGAGTGTAAGTTAATGTGGTGAGGTAGAAGTGTTTATATTTTTACTACTAGTAAATTTAATCCCAAGGCCATTTCAGCTACATTATCAATTATTACTTGTTATTCAGCCCACTTAAAACATCAGTTTCTATGTTATACTGACACATGAGCAAACAAATTACTATACATTGTTAGACAGTAGCTGAAGTCTATTTTTGATATATTTAAGTTAGTAAGACGATCCTCCTCTCGCAGCTTGTGCATACTACAAAGCTAACAACAGTCAGTATGCAATAAACAAACATGTCTCAAGAAATTGTTTATGATCCACAATAAGACGGGACGGTTTTACATTTAACACAGTTGTATATCTTCACAAATTATGTATTCTGGGCATCCTCAGACTTACTCACTGGAACTTTTGACTAAAACTTAATAAAAACAATATTTTTGAAATGAAGTGTATTGGTTAAAAGTAGTGGTGGAAGCCCAAATATTTCCCTGTGTCCCAGTCCACTTCTGGGCCCTGATGTAAGGAGACCCTGGGACGCTAGCTACTGTCACCTTTCCTTGAATCTGGTCCTGGATATATTTCCTCAGAATCCTAGCGTCCCATAACCCCTAGTGGTGTAGATATGAATGTCCTGGATATATTTCCTCAGAATCCTAGCGTCCCATAATCCCTAATGGTGTAGATATGAAGGTTCTGGATATATTTCCTCTGAATCCTAGCGTCCCATAATCCCTAGTAGTGTAGATATGAAGGTCCTGGATATATTTCCTCTGAATCCTAGCGTCCCATAATCCCTAATGGTGTAGATATGGAGGTTCTGGATATATTTCCTCTGAATCCTAGCGTCCCATAACCCCTAGTAGTGTAGATATGAAGGTCCTGGATATATTTCCTTTGAATCCTAGCGTCCCATAACCCCTAGTAGTGTATATATGATGGTTCTGGATATATTTACTCTGAATCCTAGCGTCCCATAACCCCTAGTGGTGTAGATATGAAGGTTCTGGATATATTTCCTCTGAATCCTAGCGTTCCATCACCCCTAGTGGTGTAGATATGAAGGTCCTGGATATATTTACTCTGAATCCTAGCGTCCCATAACCCCTAGTAGTGTAGATATGAAGGTTCTGGATATATTTCCTCTGAATCCTAGCGTTCCATAACCCCTAGTAGTGTAGATATGAAGGTTCTGGATATATTTCCTCTGAATCCTAGCGTTCCATAACCCCTAGTGGTGTAGATATGAAGTTCCTGGATATATTTCCTCTGAATCCTAGCGTCCCATAATCCCTAGTAGTGTAGATATGAAGGTCCTGGATATATTTACTCTGAATCCTAGCTTTTCATAACCCCTAGTAGTGTAGATATGAAGGTTCTGGATATATTTCCTCTGAAGCCTAGCTTTCCATAACCCCTAGTAGTATAGATATGATGGTTCTGGATATATTTACTCTGAATCCTAGCGTCCCATAACCCCAAGTAGTGTAGATATGAAGGTTCTAGATATATTTCCTCTGAATCCTAGCGTCCCATAATCCCTAGTAGTATAGATATGATGCTTCTAGATATATTTCCTCTGAAGCCTAGCTTTCCATAACCCCTAGTAGTGTAGATATGAAGGTTCTGGATATATTTCCTCTGAAGCCTAGCTTTCCATAACACCTAGTAGTGTAGATATGAAGGTTCTGGATATATTTCCTCTGAAGCCTAGCTTTCCATAACCCCTAATAGTGTAGATATGAAGGTTCTGGATGTATTTCCTCTGAAGCCTAGCTTTCCATAACCCCTAGTAGTGTAGATATGAAGGTCCTGGATATATTTCCTCTGAATCCTAGCGTTCCATCACCCCTAGTAGTGTATATATGAAGGTTCTGGATATATTTACTCTGAAGCCTAGCTTTCCATAACCCCTAGTAGTGTAGATATTGAAGGTTCTGGATATATTTCCTCTGAATCCTAGCTTTCCATAATCCTTAGTAGTGTAGATATGAAGGTTCTGGATATATTTATTCTGAATCCTAGCTTTCCATAACCCCAAGTAGTGTAGATATGAAGGTTCTGGATATATTTCTTCTGAATCCTAGCTTTCCATAATCCCTAGTAGTGTAGATATGACGGTTCTGGATATATTTCCTCTGAATCCTAGCTTTCCATAATCCCTAGTAGTGTAGATATGAAGGTTCTGGATATATTTCTTCTGAATCCTACCTTTCCATAATCCCTAGTAGTGTAGATATGAAGGTTCTGGATATATTTCCTCTGAATCCTAGCTTTCCATAATCCATAGTAGTGTAGATATGAAGGTTCTGGATATATTTCCTCTGAATCCTAGCGTTCCATAATCCATAGTAGTGTAGATATGAAGGTCCTGGATATATTTCCTCTGAATCCTATCTTTCCATAATCCCTAGTAGTGTAGATATGAAGGTTCTGGATATATATCCAACCGGGATCGGACCACGATCTCCCCATCATCGGTCCAATGCGAGTGTAGCACCTTATACCATGCGGCCCCCGAAGCGGGTAGTAAACTAGTATTTTATCACTGCGTTAAGAGAGAATTTTTCACCCCCTCACCAACAGCTAATATTGTAGACGAGATAGTGTTTCTGTGAATATAACAAGAGACAGTTGAAAGGGGTGTTTTGAAATGAAGTCAGTCGCTACGCGAGAAGGGTGAGTACAGGTGCAGTGTCCTCGGGGGAGTGCACTTGACTGACTCTTGCTCTTGACAATTTCCAAATCTCCCCTCGGCAAGACAGGCTCTGAAGGGGAACCCCTCTACACACTCGGCAGTTAACAGTCAGCTCGACAGATTTGATGCATTCATACGACAAGATTTGGGCTGTGGAGGGACTCTGACATAGTTGGTTGTGCTCTATAGATAATAATTATAATAGCATTGTATTTATTTGAACGACATTTTTAATATTGGTTTTCATTAATTGGCGTTATTTAAAGTGCACTTTCTGAACAGACTAAATATATCAGCAGACGAGAATTACTATGAGTAAAAGCGGAAGGGCCTACCATCTTTACCATGAAAAGTATTTTCGCATACCTTCCAGGGTTCTTTCACATGCCACAATAGATATGGGACCAACGGCTTTACTTTCCCTTCGAAGAAAGTTGTGCTACGGATTGATTTGAACGCTCAAGAAAAATCCGTCGACACCAGCTGGGTTTGAACCCACGAACATTGGGTCTTGAGAAGAGGACTTCACCCCAAGATCACATACGTTGGCTGGACGATGTGCTTTTTATTACACTTAATAACATATTTAAAATGCGTTAACATACTTAATACGCATCCATTTATAATATATAACAAATCAAAATAATTTATGGTATGCCTTAAGAAACATTTATATATAAAGCACATATATATTTAAGGGAGTCGATTGAAACACTACGGATTAATTCCCTGATATAATAATGCTGTGATGATTTTTAGGTTGTCTAAAGCTCCGTGATCGAGCGCCTATCATCACTGTACGGAAAATATACCGTTTAACCAGCTGTCTATAGCTCCGTGTTCGAGCACTAATTAAAACGGTATAATTAATAAATGTAAGAAAGAGAACTGTTGATGGCTGTTTATTCACACACGGTTTATTTAAATGACATGGGTTAATTACTTATACATCTCCGATTAAATGCTTTATATCACTGCACACTTGTGATATTAATGTAAGTTATTTTATACTGTGTTAGACTGTAACTGCCAGTGTGTAGATGTTTGGATCCCGGATGGTGTGTGCTTGTGTGACTTATGCGTGGGCGGGAGATCCTTGAACATACGCACAACGGTCTATATATGACATACCCCTTGCCTTTTTCTCCTCTCGTCCACAGTTAAAAACCAACTAATAGAAAGAGTCCTGGCGACAGGTGTTGTGAAGGCTAGATTCTTATTGGTATAGGGAAATGGCGTATTTTGAAAAATACTGCGAAGTTGTTCCTTTTAACAGGAAATGGCGCAGTTGTTCTTTTAACAGGAAAGATGGTATAAAAAATATATTTTAAAGGTGTAATTCTGTTCACATTATTTCTGAGAAGCGCGTATTTCTTCATGGATGAATCTTAAAAGGATACTCTACATTAGTGTGAACTTGTGAAAATTCAGAGGGTAATAAGATACACACACAACTCCATTAGTGTGAACATGTGAAAGTCCGGACGGGTAGTAAGACGCAATACTACCACACACACTAATACAAACTAATGTCTAATAAAAGTGTTTTCTCTGAGAAGTGACAACACACGTCACACACAGTTAGGACACATGTGATGGCCATGTTTGATGTACGTAGACTAACAGTGCAAGAAAAACAAAACAGAGGTTGAGATGGTCGCGTACTTGACATCGTTTTAAACGTTCCCCCAAGGTTTCTCCCCTAGCAGTTGATTTGTGTCGCACACACGCAGCCCTAGTAGAGGAGGGGTGTGCTATTCATCAAGTCACCCTCTGCACACTCCTTGATTCCAGCCTGGTCCATTCCACATAGCTGTATCACCCCGTAAAATAATGTAGCATTAAAACTATGTTATTGTAGTGCTATGGTAATTTCACAAGGATACACTTGCATGCTATATACAGCACACGACTTACATGCTAACTTAAACTAGGAAATAGCTCCTGATCAGGTATTATATATATATATATATATATATAAATATATATATATATATTTATATAAATATATATATTTATATAAAATATATATATATAAAAAAATATATATATTTATATATATATATATAAATCTTAAGAACGAAATTTGATTAGTTGGAAACAAGATAAAACTCATACGAAAATACTGCAGTTCAGGTCGAATTTGGGCTTGAAGCAGGGTATTTTCGAGCACTCGGTCCCAAATAAGGGTTGCCGTTATGTTTGCAGGTTGATCAAGAGTTAGTTTAAGTTTTATTTACCACTACTATAATTGTGAAATAAAAGTAAAACATAAAAACTAAAGAAAACATGTCATATACGGTCTATGCCGACTCAATAGTGAAGGGTGTTACTTTTGGTTTTAAGTAAACTAGAAATATGGCCAGAGTTAGCGTGACCCCAAAATCTTAGAAAAAAAAATTCTCTAGCCTTACTTTGAAATGAAAATACAAATTTCTCTGACCAAACCTCACATGTAAATTGATAATGATGTCAAATAAAAATAAATGGTTCGGTTCACCGCACAGATTTTCTCGCGCTTTTATCTTAAAATAGACATTTACTAAAAACTCGTAAGATTTGTGAAACTAAATAATAAGTTTATATATAATATATTGTTGTAGAAACATTACACCAAAGTTCATAGTCGAAATAATGTACACTGTTACTTACTTACTCTATGGCATTAGGAACTAGGAACACTGTTACATACAAATTAAGAAGAGAGAAACCTCTTTGTTCACCAAAGAGCATAAGAACCAATTACATTTTCAGACCTGAATTAAAAAGTATATATATTTACTTATCACTCAGAAATTAAAAGTTTTCTAAACATATATTTCAAATAAAATATTATTAACTTTAATATTACTACAACTTTACGATGATAAGCTATTTCTAATCTCAAATTGTTACGGAGAAATTATGAAAATGGGAAAATTTCCCAATGTGAAGTACCCTCTAAGTAATTTTCATGAGAAAATGAGAACTGCCATCTTGTTTATAATGATAAACAGTATCCAGGTATAAAATTTAATCAAAATCGTTAGAGCGAATTTCAAGAAAATATTTTTTTTTCTCTTTTTTGCCCTTCAGTAAACTGTCCTTAAATTTAGAGTTAGATATCTAATTCCAAAAACCCCTCGGTGGAGACCTTATGAAAACCCCAGATACCAAGTTCAGCCCAAATTGGTAAAATAAATGGTTTCGGCTCTAGTTCGAGGTACAGACGATATTTCAAAAACAACTATTTTTTTTTGTTTTCAGGGGCTCATGAAACGTTGGCATTTATCAAAATCTGGATTTAGATTATTTTTTTACTATCACAATACTTTCTCTCCGAGGTGTCTAGAGAAAGTAAAAAGGTAACTTAGATTGAAATAAAAGTTTATATTTGGAATGCGCTAAAAATTAATTAAAAACATGACATGAAAAATGACACCTTGGACACGGGAATCGAACCCGGGACCTTCGGCTTAGTACGCCAATGCTCTTACCACTGAGCTATCAAGGATTCGTCCCGTGCCCATAGTTTAAGGCAGTCTAAGAAGCATTGCAAAATTGTAGTACTATTAAAAATAAAAAAAACTTTAATATGAAATATATTTTTATAAATACAACAGTTTCTGAGATATTGGCAAATATATTAATACAATTTTGTGAGCTATTGTTGTAAAGAGATACTACTAAAGTTTTAACGCAATAATTCTCCAATGCCATAGAGTAGTTAAATAAAAGTAAGTTAAGTTAATGTTGTTTTTCCTTAAACCTCTTAGGGGAAATGTTTGTACAAAAATTATCTATAGACATTTTAGACTCAATAGTCAATATTTACATTTATTATTGGTCAAAATTTATAAATGAGGAATTTAATAGCAATGCGATGACATGAAGATGTGCAACACCTAATAAAATGTCGAAAATGTTAACAGGAAGTTGAAATTTTAATACGAAGTGTTGACCCTTGTGGACCCAATATAGATCTATTTTATCGGTCCAAACATACAAATGAGGACATTATTTCTTTAAAAATAAAATTATAAAATTTAAAACCGCGATTCAAAAAATGTTTTAAATAAGGATAGTGCAATTTATGCTTGGGTTTGCTAGTGTATATTATTTAGTTTCACATATATTACAAGTTTGATTAAATATCTACATTTTCAAACAATAGAGCGAGAAAGTCCGTGCGGAGTTCCGTACCATTTTTTATTTATTGTGTTAGTTAGTGGAATCCAGGCAAAAAAAGTCTTGGATTCTTTTTTAAACACCTTTAAACAATATTAGTTCTAATATTACTCATTTATGCACCACAATTTATTATAACTTGAAATGTTTGCTAGTGTATATTATTTTGATTCACATATTCTACGAGTTTGAGTAAATATCTCCATTTTCAAACAATAGAGCGAGAAAGTCCGTGCGGAGTTCCGTACCATTTTTTATTTATTGTGTTAGTCAGTTAGTGGAATCCAGGCAAAAAAAAAAAGTCTTGGATTCTTTTTTAAACACCTTTAAACAATATTATTTCTAATATTACTCATTTATGCGCCACAATTTATTATAACTTGAAAAATATGGAAGAACAAACAATAACTGCTTTTACCAGTTTTCCAACTTCAGTGTGCGACCTGCGAATAAAACTTCAATAGTACTAAATAAAACCTTTTCTCGCTTTCATTCAAATCTAATTCAAGCAACATTTGAATGGGACCAGTTTCAGAGAAATAATTGATAGGTGAGAGACGTTTAGTATGACGGGGTTTAAAGGAAGTCCAAAAAACCTCAGAGCGGGCGATACGGAGTAAGGCGCAGGGAGGAATAAAAGGGGAGGGAAGGGGAGAATAAACTTAAAACAGGGAAACCGTGGAGAATTGCTGGAGAGTGTAGGGGAGGAAGTGACTTGAGCCCTTTGTTCGGCAGCCCTTCTAACTGGCCCTTTGTCTCGCCCTACTGCTGATAATAGCGCACGACGAGCGACGCACACACTTTGTCCCCTCTACGCACCGCGCGTGTGTGTGTGTGTGTGCGCGCGCGTTGATAAATCATGAGTCGCTCTGAGAGTGACGCTCCCCCCATGGCTGCCATTAGCCGGGTTAATGACGATATAAAGTCGCTGAACGTTTGGGATGTAGGGCATACAAGGGAGATAGGTACGACCGAGCAGGTCAGACCTAACTGAACAAACATATCTGCAGAGGCGCGATAGAACCTATATTTGGAGAATCAAATAATAGAGAGCTGGTCTTGTCACGAACACTAGGGCCAGTAGTAAAGGTACGGACAATATTAACAGGAGGAGTGATGCTACAGTACAATCTTCATAGGAAGGGTTATTTCTGACAGCTAGAAAAGTTACCTGATATACGTTCACGTATTCATACGTTAGGTGAGGTGATCTACAGTTGTAATTTTTGATAGAACTATCAATATTGTCGCTACTACCCCTCGGTGGGATGGGCAGGTAGTGGCAAATAGCTGTGGGGTTCGTTTTGATCTTGTTTATTGAAATAGATTAATTACTTTACTAGTGTATAACGTCATGTAGGTTTTAGAAATAGTTGAACGAGTTTATAAAAATATTCTCGTTCTGTCAAAGTCCCTACTCAGCAGTCCGTGCCATGACCTATCTTCAGTGTTATAACTCTAGCTGGTGTCGAACACCTGACCCACAGCGAGGCGCGGCTGTGGTCTATCCCAGACTTATAAGATGGGTTAGGACGTCCTCTGCGCACATAACAGAGACTCAAGATGTAGGATATTCTCTCCACAAGTTGTTTAAACTTGGTAGCTAAGTATGTAGAGCATTTTGGACTAGCCCCCTAGCAACTGTTATCCTTGTCCGGCCCCCCTCTCCTCGAAAGTTCCAGAAACTGACTGTTATATATCAAAAAAGGAGGGGTGTTTCCCCTTAAGTTACTAGTTTTGACAATACTCTGTGTTATGCTGATTGGTAAAACGATCAATGTTTTCAATAATATGACCTGGTATGAATGAATACGCGACTGCTGATTCAAGAGAGGTGACCACATTAGTTCTTAGGCTTACATCATACTTGCATGCTCTAGAATGACTAAGGCTGCAAGCTATGACATCACCTATAACATAATTATATACAATAGTAAAATGCTATCAATTTTGACAGCAATAAAATGTTTGTATTTTCTAAAAGGTTCTTTCTAGGAAAGTTTTACTTTATTGTGATGTTAATAATCATTTTAAATAAAAACATAATACTATTATATTAATGATGATAATAATGAGGATGAAAATAGTAATAGCAAGAGCTTAATCTTCGTAGCGGTGGTCACACGGATTAAATGTCTGGCTCATTTCACCAGGCTTACCGGAGACGAGAAGATCAGGGTTTAAATCCCAGCAAGGTATAACGAGAGGTTTTCCCCTAAATGGTTTTCCTACTTTGTGCCGGGACCGAGGATTGAACCCCGGCCGCCAGCACAGAAGTCTGACACCTTACCCCTAGACCGCCAGGTCACCGACAGCAATAAAAAGTTTGTATTTTCTAAAAGGCTCTTTCTAGGAAAGTTTGACTTTATTGTGATGTTAATAATCATTTTAAATAAAAACATAAAAATATTATATTAATGATGATAATAATGAGGATTAAAATAGTAATAACAAGAGCTTACTCTTCGTGGCGGTGGTCACACGGATCAAATGTCTGGATCATCTCACCAGGCTTACCGGAGACGAGAAGATCAGGGTTTAAATCCCAGCAAGGTATAACGAGAGGTTTTCCCCTAAATAGTTCTCCTACTCTTATTTAACGAAAATAAGGGTATTTTTACTCTAATTTATAATTTCCTTATTTCTACGCCCTTTGTGTAGTTAAAATACGTATAGTGCAGATGGGTAGTAAGAGACAATGGAGTTAAAAAATATATTTTCTCTTTTTAAAAATCCAAGTAAATGCTTGATACATTTAGTTTGGACTAAAAAAAACCCCACCTAAGTCATAAACTTCACCCGTGTTTCTAGATGAAAGCACATGATATAATAGCTTAACAAATTCAAACTTTTTATGACAGTAATGCTGGCCTGGATAGACAGTTCAATTAAACAAATACTTGAAAAGTCTAGTTGAATCCTGTGTAGTTAAAATTTATTTCTACTATTTATAAAAGAGTTTTTGAACAACTCCTGATGCTCCACATATAGTTAAACTTCCAGAAGACACTCGACTTCAACATATCAAAGTGACATAGCATTTGGAGAGTCATATTAATACAAATGGAATGTAATAAACTATTCAGAGGGTGTCAACAGATCCATCGTAAACGAACTAGTTCGCAAGTGAGTTTCTAGACTATTCACCATGTCGTGCGCTAGTGTAGCTACATTTGAACCCTCCAACAGACTAAACACGTTTCGTGACACGAGATTACAAGAGTTCAATCTGCGAAAACCATATTTTACAGGAGACCACTTTAAAGTTTTGGTTGTTAGAAAAGGCACTTTACATAATAAATTTAATAAATGAGCTTGGTAAAATTTAATTAGTTCACTATCCCAGTGTTATACAAACTTAAGTTTACGGCACACTTAACATGGCTTTTTTTTGGCGGTACATTGTCTTGTTTTGGGTACGTGCCGCGGCACTAAAGAATGGATTACGCACCAAGACCAACGGTTGTTTTAGAACATTTAGAAACATTTTGTTCAAACTATTAGTTTGGGTAAACCATAACTATAACTACGCAGGAAAGCTTTTGATTTTGTCAAATGTATTAAAAATAATATTAACTACTAGTAAGAAATAAAGACAAACAACTCACGGCTCCTACTCGTACCAACTTAATTTTTTTAGCACCAAATCTTACTACTTGTTCAAGCATGAATGTACTAATTACGCTAATGAGTTAGGGATGAGGAAGGTTGAATTTAGAGGAAGAGTGTCTACATTTGCGTGGAGAGAGTAGAAAACAATTTTGGAACCACGACCTTCGTTACACCAGACCAGGATTCTGACCCCAATCTCCCTGTCATCGGCAGGCTAGTCTCACACAAGAGTGACGCCTTGTACCATGCGGCCATCAAAACATGTCACACCTTATTCGCCGTTAAATAACACTACACTAGTGTATATTGTTACCTTAGATATGAATATAAAATATAGAATCTATCGAAATTCAGAAAATGTTAATCTCAGATGCATTTTTATTTCGATAAATGATTATTTTGTTAAATTTTGTAAAGAACTTTGTTCATATGAACTGAAATATAGTTTTTAGTTTTCAATTAAAAACTTAGGAGATATTGAACAATTTTAATATGAAAATTTGTGCTTATATATATAATATTAAAACACATTTTAAAGTTTCTAATGATGGTGTAATGCACCGAAATTAGTATGATTTGAGTTGAAATTAAACCAGCGGTCGTCCCAAAATAGTTCAATTTCTCAGGTAAGAAATTAACATTATTTCACAAGTATTAATTTCTCAATTCATTATTGATAAAATATAGTATCCGCTAGATTTACAACACAGCATTGTGTAATAGACTACTCAGGAAGAGATTTATACAATGTTTTTCAAATCAATATAAAGTTTTAAAATTATTTAACATTTTAGCTTAATTCCATTTTGTGAAGATCTGTTTTAAAATACTTTTTTGCGGTCAATATTTATTGCATTTTACAATTTTTTGTGTTATTTTATTCGTAATGATAGCACATACAAAAAGTGACAGCTGCAGAACACATGAATTGACGTATGAATTAAAAAAATATATTATATATCTATATAACCTTTGAGGTTGACAAACTTTGATTAGTAACTTAAAACAATTCCACACATATGTTGAATTCTATGACATCAGCTCTAAAAATAAAAATAAACTAGAATCATCATCATCATCATCAACTGTTTCTAGCCTGAGACCGATCAGTTTGGTAAAATTCCTCCAACTTCCTATACCCTGCCAACACTCTTCCTCCTTTAATTTCTTCCGTTCTTTTCTCTTCTTTGAACACTTTCTATTATCTGCTCCTCTCATCTCTTTCTTGGCCTCCCTTGCGGTTTTTATCCTAAATACTTCATTTCCAACATTTTCTTCGACACCCTATCTTTTTCCATGCTCATTACGTGTCCATACCATCTCAGTCTTGCTTCCTCTACTATCTCATGTACTCCCTGTACTCCCCACTCTTTCCCGGATAACTTATTCTTCATTCAACTAAAATCAAGTACTTTGAAAATTATTCAATAAAAATAGTAGAATATAAGTCTTCTTATGTCTAAGAAGAATAAAATCCTTTCTAAAAATATGGAAGTCAACACTATAAACCTAGGTTTACCGGATATTGCTACTGAATAATGCACAGCGTGAACTTCCCTGGTTGGGACTGTACCTGAAAGTAGTTATTTCACCCCTACCCTTTTCTCCTGCTCCCCTATCGAAAGACATCCCTCCCTCACACACAATGGGGGGAGGGTAGATCGACCAATGCTAATGTCAGGGCTGTTTTAGGGTCTCAAAGGAAGGGCGAGGGAAAAGGGAAATTTGCTTGGCTAGGTCAGGACTGTTATAACAATGTGTGTGAAAGATAAAGGAAAAAAAGGGTCAGGATTTTCTCAACTACCTATTATCTCATTCAAACTCCTGGATTACCGTTCACACCATTTTACTTTGTGTTTTTGTGTTACTAGTCTTATCGTCTTTCAGGGGTAGAGACGAGGATGGTAGAGTTTTGAGGAAAGGTACCATCATTTGTTTGTACATACCAACAAAATAAATACATATCCGCATAACCCGAACAGGTAGGACGTGGTAAAATAAAAACTATTTGATTATTTTCAACGAGTTTCACTATCCGTTTGGATTATACACGCATATTAATTAGTTTAATGGATTAGGAATGAGTAAGGTAAAATTTAAAGAAAATGTGGCCATATCTGTGTGGAAAATCTTTTAGGGAAAATCCGCCTTAGTATATCCGAGCGGAATTCGAAGCTTGATCTCTTCGTCATCGGCAGTCTAGTCTCTTGAGAAAGTGACACCTTAGACCATGAGGCCACCGAAGCGGATTATGATTTACTTATTCCAAGCGCTTCAAAACTTTATCTAGCTTGAGACTTAATATGAATTTTTAAAAAACTACAAATCGAAACTTTGCTACACAAATTAAAAATAATATAAAAATGAATGTTTTCTTTCTGTCTAAAAGATGACCACGTTGACTCAACATTATATTAATATAGCCTACTAGTAACACACACACACACACACACACATATATATATATGTATAAAAGTAATATAATGCTACATTGCTACATTAAAGAGGAGCATATTTCCCATTTAATTACTTTTGTAGAGCACATATGTCATTGTTAAATGTTCATAGACGCCCCAGATGTACGAGTATAGCACGGAGGCCTCCTGGGTACAGTAGATGGTAAATTGGACGTACATCACAACCCCTGCAACCCCTCCCTGGCTAAGGGGTGGAAACAAGACAATTTGAAGAATAGTAAGTTACAACACAAAGTGCTGGGGTGTCAATAAAACTTCCTCAGCATCATGAAGAACGTGAAAGACTATAGTACTTTATTAAGGTAGGTTCATTTGAACACCAATGTGCATCATTGCTAGTGCAAACTATTTACGACTTTATTAAAGTGAAACGAAGGTTAACCTTGAAAGACACATAACTAAACGTTCACTCCGTCTACGCTGAACGTTTTTATTTAATCGTATGGCATACATGACAGGGAGGGACATGACATCCAGGTTCGGTCCCCTGTATGTATAGACTATTAGCACAGAACACTGTCCAGGGTACACCATAGGAGGTTGTCTACATGTCCCCGCAATGAGATGATGAGATGATAGTTATTATGATTTTAGTGACGGGGTGAGTCTTAAACTAGCTTAAGCCTAATTTAACTACCCCTGGTGACTGTTGGGATAATTCCCCTTACGAAAAAAATACTCAAGGTACCAGGTGGTAATTGAATCCGGAACCCTAGAGTCACAGCCAGGTGTACCAGCACGGGGTTGGATACCCTTAAGGTAGCAGTCCTACCCTGACCGATTACTCTCTGGCCCTTTGTCTCACTACCTGTAAAGGCTATACGCAATTGTACTAATTACGATTATGTGTTAGGGATGAGTAAAGTTGAATTTTAAAGAAGTGTACCAGCATTTGTGTGGTGGGAGAGTGTGAAAACCATTTAGAAAAACCTACCTTCAGCACATCCGACCGGGATTAGAATCCCGATATTACTGTCATTTGCAATCTAGTTTAACACGAGAACTACGCCTTGGACCATGCAACCACCAAAGCAAGTCTTACAAGCTTAGTCTTTTCGTCAAGATAATACTGGTATATTAACTATTCAGAATGTCTTGCTTATTTCAGTTACAGATTTAACTATTCAGAATGTCTTGCTTATTTCAGTTACAGTTTTAACTATTCAGAATGTCTTGCTTATTTCAGTTACAGTTTTAACCATTCAGAATGTCTTGCTTATTTCAGTTACAGTTTTAACTATTCAGAATGTCTTGCTTATTTCAGTTACAGTTTTAACCATTCAGAATGTCTTGCTTATTTCAGTTACAGTTTTAACCATTCAGAATGTCTTAGTTATTTCGGTTACAGTTTTAACTATTCAGAATGTTTTAGTTATTTCAGTCACAGTTTTAAATTATATTGTGTTGGTTATTTCTGTTACAGATTTAACTGATCAGAATGTCTTGGTAGCCATAACGATTATTGGCGATCCATAACAAATTATATTGTTCTTTGTGCTTTGTTATAAAATATGTATCTTTGGGTACGTGGCGCATTTTCAAATTCTACTAAACTTAGAACCCCCCCCCCTCCCCGCAAACATTAATTCTCCCATTAGTTTTCAAACATAAGTTGTTTGTTGTTTAATTTCCAACACATATTACTTAATACCTGTCAAGGCTATCCACACATTACACTAATAAGATAGGGACGAGGAAGATATATATATATATATATATATATTTCTTAGCCCCACATCTTACTACTCGTCTGGTATTAGGAAGATTATATTTAGAAGAAGTGTACCTGCATTTACGTGGAGAGAAAGTGTAATTTCATTTTGGAAAACCACCCTCAGTACACCCGACCGAGATTCGAACCTCTATATCCCCGTCATCGGCAGTCTAGTCGACTGCGAGAGTGACGCATTAGACCACGCAGTCACCAAAGCGGGTGACACATTATTTTCAAGCTAAAATTCCTAGCTCAGGCAATATACAAACAGTTCCATTAGATGAGCCTTTTAGTGCTTGTTTCGACTATTAAATGTTGGAACAGTTTTTTAATTTTTGTTTGATCAGCCTACATATATAAGAGTATATATCATTTCATAAAGTGAGAAGAAATATTTTCTTCTTTTAGGAGGGAGAAAAAGATTATCTTTTTTATCATTCTTTTTGACATTCTGAGGCAAAAACCATTATTCAAGATTTTTAAATTGAATAAACAATTCGCATATCAGCGTGTTTATTCAATTTAAGCACTATACATATTTGTACTTAAAAAAGTCTAAAACAAATGATTAGTGATTAATTTTATTCAATTCATTCGGAATTAAAATATGAAGACGATATTGGTAAAAATTAGTAATATTCCGTTTTTTTTAGATTATTTTAGGGAATTACTTCTTTTTTACCCCCCCCTCCACCCCCCGCAATTAAAATTTTAAATGCACTAGTAGAGAAGGTATGAGGATGGTAAAATTTAAAAGAAATGTAGACGTATTTGCGTGACACAATTTCTAAGCATGAAATAATTTCCCTATAAGTTATTTAGTATCTCAAATAGTTGCGGAGATACGTAAATTTCAGCTTCTGTAAAGTACCCTAAAAGTAATTTTAATGGGAAAATGAAAATAGCCAGTCTATTTATAATCTTAATCAACACCTAGATACGAATTTTAATCAACATGATTAAAGCCGATTTTGAGAAAATAGATTTTTTTTCTCTTTTCGACCTTTCTTAAACTACTTTTAATTTTAAGTTTAAGCATACACACAAACAGGCGTCATTGCAAATACCACTTTTTAGGGTTCGGGGGTCATGAGACGTCGAGATTCATCAAAATATCGAGTTAGATTATTTTTTACTATCACAATACTTTCTCTACCTGTAAGATAGCGAGAAAGTAAAAAGCTTCCGATGTTTATTTTATGTTATACTAGATGAAATATCCGGCGTTACCCCTGGCAAAGCTTTTATTTTCTTCAAAGAGACAGAAAAACTCTCTCGATTTTAGTTCTTCCGGCTCATTTTTTAATTAACAACTATTATAAAAGAATTAACACAAATTTTAAAATTCCTGTTTCAAAGTGCACATGTCCATGCACAGGAGCTACTAATTTTAAAATGTCAGACCTGTGCGAGCGGTGGATATTGCGCGACGCTCACGACATACACTCTATTCATTTTATTAATATAGATCACATCGGTTGGTGCGACATTCATTTTAAATGGTGATTCTTACAAGTAAATGGCAACACAACGACGCTGGACCCCAAGTGTTCCTACATCTGCATGCATATTACGCGTCTCACCGCCGTTTCAATTATTTATGTTTAATGGAAAAGCGACCGGATCCTCTTCTCTTTAACGAATGGAAGAACGGATTAAAATAACTGCGCGAGACGGTGAAAAATAATTAGATTTTAACTCTCTAAAAGCGACGATAAGTTTCGGGTGAAGTATCAGGGTCAGTGTTCGAAAGAGAAGGGGAAGGAAGTGAAATCAATTTGTGTCGGATATTTCCTGAAGGCCTAAGCGACGCTCATAATAATAATAATTTGACGCAAATTAAACCGTGGAAGGTAAACATGTAAGACATTTGAACTGGCTTCTGTTCAATCTTTGATTGCAATAAAGAGCTGTTACACCAGCGCTACTAAGTGCAGCCAGTGGATTTATCAAACCATTAAGTAAACACGTGTAGAGGTTTATGAAACTTAGGCAAGTGATCTCAGAGCTAAGGGACAAGGTTCAATCGACGGCCGGATAAACTTGTGACTTGTTAAATATTTCTAAGCGAATAATGGTAAATATTATTAGAACTAGCTCTTCTAATACTGTTCCATTAGTTTATATATTTTCAATCGGGATAGTGATAGTATAACTTTTTTGTTGAAGCTTCATTAAACAATAATAAAAATTCCAGTCATCTGAATTGTTTACTTTCTCATATAAATAAAGTATTTCAATCGTGATGTTTTTTTTCTTTTTTGAGATTATGATATATATTGAAGTGGTATGTATGTTCCTCCAAACTCAAATAAGCCGGCCTTACAAGTCTGTTTACTCAGTCTTTTCACCGTTTACTTCTAGATTTATTTCTCTACTATTCTTTAGTAAAATGTCTGCATTTCTTGAAACAACATTCTTACTTATTTAACAAACTTAAATCATCTGCACATCCTAATAGCTGCATTGTACCATTTAATGCCAAGGAAACTTAATATATAGGTACAATAATCTTGAGGTGAGCTTATAATTTGAATTGTATCTTTAGATTAATAGTAGTTGATTGATAACGGAATTTTGAAAATTCAGAAAAATTATGTAGCAATTTTGTCTAAACGGATATCTGGGGGCTGGGTAACATGACAAATAACAATGAATACTTGTTTATAAGAGAAACAATGTATTTTAGGGTAGTTTTTGATACATGAATTATGAAAATTTATAAAATTGTTTGAACAATTTTGCTCAAAAGGAGTATCTGGGGAATATTTAATATGATAAAAAGGAATATATTTTCGGTTTTACAAAAACACAATTTGAATTTTAGGAAATTTGAAAATATATATATATATATATATATATATTCGTTCTCATCAAGTCTAATAACTCACAAGGTGAGATAAAATGCGTATATCAACCATTTGAATGTCAGCAAAAGAAAAATATTACAATAACAAAAGCGTTTTAATAAAGTTAATTAAAAATAAATTTCAGCACCTAACATTATTAATCAAGAGAAAACAAGATCTTAGCTTTATGAATTGTTGCACCATAACAATGAAATACAGTGTGTAAGGACTTGATAAAATGTTATAATAATGCATTGTTAATAACGGAAGATAATTTATTTTGCTCAAAGGACGAGATAATTCCGGGGTCTGAGACAAACTGTGTGAAATACACCATTGTTGCACGCAGCGGTAGACAATGTCGTGAAGGAGTGGCCGTCGAGATAAGGGAGTTTCCCTTGCGCGAGGTATCTGCCTAATTTAAGATTTAATTTCATAAAGGGAAGAAAGATAATGAGCGTGTGTGCTGAAAGATACGGACAGCTACATTGTTTCTCCGCCTGGCAGGGTAGGGAGCGTGGCGAACAGCCAGGTGTTACGGGTTGCTGACACACAATACTCGGGCGTTAAATATCGGCCTTCCGTTTCTTTCTATAGTACTTGTTTCCTTCGCAGATTTTAGGTGTACTTTCTAATATCAAGGTTATATCACGCCACGAACATAAACAACTTATTTTGTTTTAATTAACGTACCACCCGACTGTTCTTATGTCTCTCCCTGCTATACAGATTTTAGCTAAGTTAATGGGGTAGTGATGAGGAATATAATAATTGAGCGGAAATGCATCAACATTTGCGTAGATAGAGAGTGTGAAACCAATAAGGAAAACACCCTAAATGGACCCGTTCATGGTTTTTCACAAGCGAGCTAGATTAGAGAAATAAGCCTGACACCTTGTTTACGTGTCCACCAATGCAGGTAACTTCTACTAAGCAAGTAAATAAAATACGTTATCACCCTATATTATGTTATAGTTCTAGGTTTAAGTTAGTTTATCTGTCGTGTGCTGATATAATCAGTCCGTTCAGAAAGTGAACGTTAAATACTGCGAATAAATTTAAAATGCAATAAAGGAAATGTCAATAGAACAGCGCGATATAATTAATGAGATAAGAGACAACAAAATAATTATGGGCCCAGATAAAATGCTAGAAAGTTACTTTATTGAGTAAATTAACAAATGTTCATGCGAATAATAATTTATTTCAACCGCAATTCAAACACTTGGTCTCGGCTCGAGAGGAGTGAAGGGGTAAGCACAGACGAACACAGTTCTAATCTTACCAAGTTATTGAACAACCCACAGAAGATTTAAAAAAAGAAGACATGTTCAAACTTGTCGATTAGTCCTACTTTTATACTTTTGTAGGCCATTAACCTATTTTATTTAAATATAGTCAAGTGTCCAAATTGAACGTTTAGTAAGGTTTAAGAAAAAACGTAATATTTATCATAAGATCTCTTTAATGGCGAAAATTATGGCTGTAAGTTTTGCAATAAAGTTATACAAAGGTAAGTCTCGAAGGGACGACGGTGTGATCAATTTGGTTTAAATGGACTAAATTTAGACAACTATTTTATGTTTTTAGATCTAATATATTGGAATCTCAATTTTGTGTTACAACGTTACAGAGTGCTGCTCATTTAGGAGTTGCGTGAACGGTCACTAATGCACCACCATGCTTTATGTCGCGTATAGACCTCCGAGCAAGAAGGAGTTATGACACTCAATAAAGATGTGCCGCAATAGTGTTCAAAGAGGCAAAGCTCAAGTTAGAATCAGTTGAAAACATTTTTTTTATCTACGTTTTTGGATATATTGAATCTATTTTTATTTAGATTTGAATGTTTAATTTTAAATTGTTGTGTCACCCATATTATTAACGTCACGCTAACAATGTTCAGGACAGCTTAATGTTTTATGTTAGTCAATGATTAAATTAGGTTTTTTTTAAAGTATGGGTAGGTACTCTAGGAAACATGACAGTGATTCATAAAAAAAGTCTCTTATATCTCAGGGAAAACTTATATTATATATACCATACATTCCGCTGCCCTGAAAGGTAGCAGTCTTACCTGGACTGATTACTTACACTAAGCTATACCATAGCGTAATAATGTAAGGTGAGCCCGCTACCTTTCAGAGTAAATGAAGGGTACAATACCGAGGTTGGTCGAAAGCTACTCTCCATTTTCATAGGAATGTTTTAAAAAAAAAAATGTAAACCTTTCTTTGAAGTCAACATTGATAATACTTTACTATATTATTAGTGTTATTTTATTGATATTATCTATCAAACTGAAAGGTGAAGATTAGGTGAAACTACTTCTAGTAGCTTTCCTAGATGCCCTCCCTGTGAAAAGTGATCTAGGTATAGACATACCCGTCCCATTACCTCTTCTAGGTCCCCTTACCATCACTCGAATGTATCAGTTTTACCACCGACTGGAAAACACTGGTACAAAGTGAAAACTGGAAAGTTCCCGATGGCGAAAATGATATTGACACTATTTGCACGCGTAGATTGTAGAGTAACATAACTACTGTTCCTGATGGCAAGATATCAGTTGACATTGTTGACGAAGGAAGTGAGGTTATGTAAGACAGAGTGGAGTGTGGCTTCCTGGCTGTATTGATCGTGAGATGCAGAGCAGAACACAACATATAACAGGGATTAGGGTATTAACCGCCGAGAAGAGAGGAGGAGAGGACGACCGCTACTCCGAGCGAGAAAATAAACACGGACGGATATTTGAGGAGGCTCGTTTAGAGGAGGGTTCAAGAGACACACCGTTTTGGGAACCCTGGGAACACCATTTAGGAAGGGAGATTGAAAAACAAACAAAAAACAATCTTTTGTTTAGAACATGTTTATAAAATTGTTTGTTTCGTTTCGTTTATAAGCTCACAGGAATAACATTTGTTTGCATTTATGACCTGTTTGTATATCGATGGCTCTAAGGTAAAAGGTTGTAACCCTCAAAAAATTGAAATCTTAGATTTTGGNATATCATAGTATTTGAGATATAGCTAATGTTTGTGTTCATTATTTTAGCCAAGTTTCTAGATTACTATAATTAATATACAAATAATTACTTTAGTCTTAGGCTTACCTTAGATCAATCTAATTTACATTTTTAAAATTTACTTTTCCCATTTGTTGTTTTATTATTTATTTCTTAATGTATATTTTAATTACTGTTATATACTGACATGATATTTTAAACTGTATTTTATATTTATGTCTAATTTTAATATAGTATTGTTTACTTATATATTTGTTTCATTATATTGTATTTTGATGAATGTTTATCAGTGCTGGCCTATTAGAGGCCTTATCACGGGCCACGTTAGCGTGGTACAAGGGGGTTACGCCCCTTCTCCCCCACAATTGTGTATTTGACCGGGACAGATTTAGCACCATCAAAGAAACAATTAAGTGTTTTACTTAAAGAAATGAAAGGCCATGTTTGAAGCAATGCATACATGATTAAGGTATCTCATTATATATTGTTTATTAAGTGTTAAAATATTTAAAGTGGCAATGGGTCCACTGTGTTTCCTCCCCTTACCCTCGCCCCCTTCTCCCAAATGTTTAAGAGCAAACAAGGCCTATGGGTCTTGATACTGATGATGTGCACAATGATAAACGATATTGAAGATACACATTGAAATTATTATTATAATATTTTAACAAAGCTAAAGTTTTTTTAAAAATATTTAAAAATATTTAATTGGTACTGTGGTAGTACATCATCGTGGTTATATCATTAGACATCTTGTAAATTTTTAAGTTAAGTTAGTTTGTAAGTTGTGTGTTGATATCATATGTATTTGGAGCATACACATTATATACCTTGTTGAAAAAAAATGACGACAATTTACATGCTCAATTAAATATAATGTTGCGTATATTTTCAAAATAATAAATTTTAATAAGTTAATAGGATATTCAATTACGCGTGATACATAATTCAATTATTGATTTTAGGAGCACGCTCTCGTTTAATGAGTTCAAGGTGAAAACTTTGTTCATTAAACCCAAAGAAAATTTGTTAGAAAGTTGATCAACTTCTTCGGGAAAGTAAATACTTCAGTGAAGTTACATATCATGCAAGCGCATCTTCTGATACATCACAAATCACATATAATAGATCAGAGGGAAAAAAATCTCCACTACTATTGCAAAAATTGATTGCAAAAGTTATTCAAACTTGTGGGAAATTCTTTAGAATTGATAGTTATGAATGCAAGCATACCCCAAAGAGACAACAATTTAGGTTCCATTACACTAATCGTACTGCACTACAATCGTCATATACGGACCTACCCTAAATGGGGGACCACCAGTGGCGGCTAGTAGCTAAAATTAGTGGGGGTGCTGCTCCAATTTTTTTTAACCTTTGTTTTAAAATTGTGTAAAAGGAAAAAAAAACACGTATAAAAAGAAAATTTATTCAGGAACATGATAAAATCTTAACAAAAAAACAACAAACGTTTTAAATTATTTTAATTTAAATTGTTACAGTTCAAGCTTGATCTATTTATTTAAAAATTGAATCCGTTCTTCAGCTTCATATTCGATAATATCAGAGGATTTGAAATATATCTAGGGGAAAAATCTATTCCAGGGGGTCGTAGTCCCCCACAGTTCCGCCGCTCCTGCTGTCCACACATACTCTATATTCTATATTCGTGGGTGAACTGCTCTCAGGCGATTATTAGTCTCAGACGTGTGGTAGTCCACCATCTCTATGAGGAACAATGTTCGTTACTCGCTTTGCACGACAAATATTAGTACATGGAAACGAATATTTTTCCACACTTACGTGAGTCATATCAAAGCTTGAATAAACATGGACGAATAACGCACGTGTGGACCCGGCTTAAGAGGGGTCTGCGGGTAAAAAGATTAAAAATTGTATACAATTTATCTGCGTAGTATTTTCTTTCTAAAATTTGAACTTTCATTTTGTTTTTTGTGTTAATTTCCTAAATTTCACAGAGTGGTCAACTGACCCTTTGACCCTTTAACCCCTCCTGAATTCGCACCTGTTTAGAGGCGCAACTCAACTGCAGCCTTTACGTTAAGAGATGGAATAATTAATATAGTTACTTTGAGTAGTTGATAAATAATATTTCATTTGAGTTAAAAACAATAAAAATTATTCAAGCGGAGTTTTTAAAATTAAATGTTGTAAGAAAACAAAGGCAAGCTATGAAAGATATATTAATTTGTTCGCATTATTTCATTTGTAGCAAAAAAAAAGGCCCAGTACAAAAGTGACGCAAAAAATAAAATAGTATTCAAAGGACTTTTTTTTTAATCTATCAACTACGCGTTTGCTGGCAACGTCATCTCTTTATCGGTCGCGGTGTCCACCACCAACAGGTGAATGTGTCGGTTCCTAGTAATTGAATCGACGAGAGAGGAGGGAGAAAGATGCCCAGGTAAAAGAGATTTGTGCTCTCTGAGGCACATTACAAGGTAACGCATGCATCTCTTTGATGTTCCCGGGATGGGGTGGGCCGGCGGTCTTCTGTTATCTGTACCAACCAACCAACACGGTAACACCATTAAAACGAAACTGTGTAGGACGCATCCAGTGCTGCTCTCTGAATGTGGGGTTAATGTCGTCACTGACACGGTAACATCATTACGGAGTTTTAAGAGGGAGCCCTCTGAGATAGGGGACATGGTGCTCGACCAGGCGTCCTCTCAGGAGTAACACCCTTAACAAACAACATTTAAATTGAATTTATTTCTAGAGATTCTACCCAATGTTAGTTCGTACAATTCATATTTAAAATATGTTATTTGAAACATATTCAAAAGGCTCAATATTTATTTTTAAATCTGAAAATATATTTTCTTTGAACACCGGTAGTTAAAATAATATTGATACAAATATACCTTACAATATTGTTTCCTAATAAATGTTTGACTTAACTAAAGTTGTCACAATCAATCTATCAAAAGGAAAAGTGAGTTTCTGTTAACTACCATCCCAAATGAAAATATTAATTCCAAAGTCATTTATAAAAAAAATAGCATCCTCAATCAGATGAATAAGAATTAATGAGCAAAATAAAATGTTGATTTAGTAACTTGACTATTACAATTGGTGAATGTATTTACTCTACATCCGTGGGAACACAATTATTATCTACATAAAACAAATGATAGAACCTTAATCAAAATAATAATATTAGCTTTGCAAATATTGAGAAACATGATACTTCATTTAATTAATTTCTTTCTCTATAGGTTTTTACAACTCGTCTGGGCTATTTGCATTTAATTACAGTGATGTGAAGGATAAGGAAGATCAAAATCAGAAGTAATATACTCGCATTTGCGTGAAAAAACCTGTCAATACACCACGCCTAAATTTGGACCATAATCTCCTCAAAATGGCAACGCCAGCAAATCAGACTACTAGCCTGGCACTTAACCACGTATTCACCAACAAATAAGTTTATACAATCACTCTAAGCGATTATACCATTTTTTTTGTACATAGTGTTTATTCACTCGTATTTTACATTTAATTTTTCTTCTTCAATATCAGTCTAAAGTAAAGAAAACATGACGAGAGATGCCCCCTATTTAAAATATTAACGAAATATAATTACAAATGTAGTACGAGAGTAAGTGTGTAAGTAGTTATTTTACTCAACAAAATAAAAATATAAACTTAAACGGATTTTATAAAGTAAGAGAAATGGGAATACCGAAGCTCAGATTGGGTGATAGAGTGAGAAGTGATCTAATACCCATCATGATATAAGCCTACACTCACTTATGTCTTATTATGGCCATAATTTTCAGCTTCTCTGCTTGGACTTACTCAGCTTCTTCGTCCCTACGCTATCCTGCAATTTATACGGCTTTAGGACCCGCGTGGTGGGTAGGCCGGGGAGCATAGTTGCCACATAGCGGGAGTTTGCGCGTTACTACTATGCAAGCATACTCAGTGGGTCAAGAAATCTGGCAACGTGCATCGGTTGCTATGACAACTACCCTTCACGGATTGGTCGAGCATGAGACGAGCCTCCACTCCCCACTACGGCTGCGTTAACCTCAATCCTAAAGCAGTTTAAAACGCACTATAGTGATTAGGGAACGTGTTCCAAGACACCAAAAGTGTTAAAAATAGAAATACCCCCGAGAGGAATTCGAACCCCGGTCTTGCCATCATCGGAAGTATAATCCCCTGAGCGTGTTACGTCTCAGACAATTCGGCTACCGAAGCGGGTCTACACACAGTCAATTCACATCGCTGTTAATCACTAGATACTTTTGTATATTTTCAATAGTGAAATTGGATATATTTTCAGATAGAATGATTTAAGAGTTCAAAAAGCTTCGTTTTANGGTTATACGCACTTACGCTAATGTGTAATGGTAGGGTGATTGTGAGATGAAATGGAGGACCTACAGTTTAACGTGGAATCCGAACCACGGTGGAGGCCTGGCATTCCCCACATTCACAAGATGTCTTGTCAGAGGTGAAGGAAGGGTTTGGTAATCAGATAAATCTTTGCCGGGACCGAGGATTGAACCCCGGCCGCCAGCACAGAAGTCTGACACCTTACCCCTAGACCGCCAGGTCACCATAGGCCCTAAAAAGTTAGTATATTGCACTCGGAATAACATGAAATGCATACATATCTCAACTGCCTATATTTTACCATCAAGGAAAAGAAAAGACAAAATCCGCTCCCTACTAATGATCTACCACGGAGTTTCCAGCAGGCGACCGAGCTTCGGCCAGGAGAAAATAGAGGCAAGGTCGAAACGTGAGAAAAGTTGCAACACTGTACAAACTAAGCGCAAGCGGCGGCGATTTTGCAGATAAAATAGAGGAGTTTACGCAAAAAAACCCCACAAAAAACTCCCCCAGCAAATGAATGCGACAAAGCACAACGTTGGCCACAGATTTACTAACTAAAAACATGGAGGCTCTTAAGAAAGTGCCAATGTTCAGGCCACACAAACGGGATGTTTAATTTGACATTTTGCTCAAATCTTAGTCCCACTGTAGAATATATTTACTGCCGATGCACTACAATGTCCTTAAAGTCATACATTTATTTAATTTAAATATTGCAATAACATATTCACGTTCAAGACTGATAGTGTGTTTAGATACGCTAATCCCCAAATCTTCCTACTCTCCATATTTGATAGGTTAAAACAATGTATGTAGTCCATTTCTTGTCTTTAACAAATAAATATGGCGGCTACTCGAACAAGAGCCGCGTATCGCGAGCTAAGTATTGCCAGCTGGGTATTGCGCAAACAGATGCTTGATGGACCAGTTTTGTCCATTTCACGGATTCCTCGGGTTATTACTTATACATTGCAACGTGAATACCTTGTCTAGAAGACGCGGCATGGTTTATCCAGGGCCGGCCTTACGGTCTACGGCACCGTGTACGGAAACTTAAATGGGTGCCCCAACCTTCTCTCACAGCCCCCATTACCCATTCCCACTGTGAAAACGAATAAAAGTAGATTTTCTTAAAACGTTTATTTTTAAGATTTGCACTGATATGGCGCATATATCCATAGCAGTTCTTAGGGTGACCGCTAATTGTAAGGGGGAGGGGAATGTTTTTTTCTCTTAAAATTAAAATATTAAAGTGATTTCTAAAAATAAACGAGATACGAAGAAAAGTCTAGAAAAATCAAATTTTTCCCCAGGAAAATCTACAACTACACCTCCTCACTTTATTCTCTCTCAACATTTTACGTAGTTTTCATAATCTTTATAAAAATATTTTTAAAAGACTATTTTTTTTGAGAAAATCGATCTTTTTATTTTAGTATAAAACTACCACCATTTTGAGAGTTTTTATCTTTTTTTAAAATATTCCGGTTACCATTTTGAGAGTTTTTATCTTTTTTTAAAATATTCTGGTGAAATTTATCGGAATCAAACATAAAGATTTAAAAATTAATTTTTTAAAACATTTTTGTCTATTTTTTGAAAGTTTGTTTATTTTTATCGGACCTAACAGGGAAGGAATAATTTATAACGTGTTTTAAATATTACTTTTATGCTAGTTTTCAGTTTGCTACATTTTTACCGCCCTGTGCAAATGCGAGTGTTGCACCGTCGGCAGAGCCGGCACTCGGTTTGTCGTCACAGTTTTGTATTTTGGGCATGAACAGGCAAGCCCCTGGATCGCAGAGTATATTTTTTAGCACCGTGTCTTATTACCCATTAGGGTTATACCTTGGCGCAAGATAGGGTATACAATTATGGTTCTAAGTGTGAATTATAGTGCGTCCAATAAAAATTCAACCCTTTGAGCAAAATAGTTTCGAATTTACCAAGTAAGCAACATCGTTGATTCATTTAATTTATTTTAATACTAGGTGATGACAGAGCATCCCTAATAATGTATAATGATGGAGAGGTGAATGATTATTCAAATGCCTGAAACTCTAACAGCTTTAATCTGAGAGTCTTGATTATGTGCCCTAAAATAAGGGATCTAAGACAACATAACGAAATTATTTGTTTAACTCCAATCAGAATTCTCGCGACAAAAAAACCATAATCATGAGTATGAACAATAGGAAAGAAATGCTTTAAGGTGTCTAAAAGAAGTATCAAAATGTTATCTGCCTCTTCATTCCTAAATGAATGGTTTCCAGCTCACGATGAATACTCAAACAGTTATATAGCAGCAGCATATTCAGTTTGTGGAGGAAGAGCGTAGACAAGCGCAATGCGGCGGTAACAACATTTTCAACTTCTCTGAGTATATTTTCAGAGGCGCTAAGAGCTATGGAAGGCAAGAAACCGCTAATGGACGCACTATGAAGCACCTCAACAGGGGCTGCTTGCACGTGTTCTTTACTACCCCGCTAAACTGTAAACTACCCCACACGCCTTATTAACAGTGAGGTGGAGAGATAAGCTTACTTTACTAACATGCTCTCACCAATATATGGGGGTTACCCGACACTTCTGAAAGATCAACATGTGTTAGTTAGAAGCGTCAATTATTCTTAAAAACAGGGTTAATTAATATTTTAAGAAAACACTCTAGGGTGGGAGCATAAACAATATTCAACACTTCTCGTTAGTGCACGGCCCGAGCGGGTAGTAAGACACGGTGAAAAAAAACCCACTTCTAATTATTACATTGTTTTGCGCCATGTCACACTACCCGTCCGGGATATTAGTACTTAATTATATATGTAGGTTGTGGGTGAAGATGATATCATTTAGAGGACACGCCTGGAGGGAGAGTGACAAACAGTTTCCGATGAAAAAACCCCACCTTAGTGCAACTTGCTGGGATTCCATCCCCGACCTCTGTTCACAGGAAATCCAGTTTATTGCTAGAGTGACGTCTGATAGCATGCGACCACCTTCGAGGTAATGCTACTGGGGCCTTTTGTCACGTAAATAATGTGCACAGAATGTATAGTTTTAAAATTATTTTCATTTAAAAATTATTGTATTAATACAAAAAGTTTGCCTGAAATTTTGAAGTAACACCTTTCTTGCGATTGTAGGATTGGTTGTTTAAATACTACCAGAACAATAGGCGTAATTAACGTCACATATCGTCTCTAAAATCACAAAAGGGCGTATTTCAGTTTTACTAAGTTTTCAGGGGAGCTCTTTGAAAAAAAAAGTATACTTGTTTACAATAACGTGTGGCGTTTAATATTACCTTAAATATGTAAGTATAATTTTTTTACAGTAGCCGAAAGATCTATCTAACCGTCTATAAGTGTTACAAATTTTGACAGTTAATTGAATAGCCGAAGAAGAAAAAATCCGTAAGATACGCCTATATGTGATTGTATTTTTCCAGGCTGATATTTCCTGGAAAATTGAGTTTTGACCTAAGAATAATCAAAGAGAGTGCAAATCAATCAATTAAATAATACATTTTATTTTATAAACATTAAAAAATTGTAGTATACAATTATTTCTTATAAGTGTTTCTTCAAAATATAATTTTAAGGACACTTAGTGATTAGAAATGAACGTTGTTATGAAATATTTTGCAAAAACATAAAACTTACAACATACTGACAGATAAATCCTAATTATGCTTACACTCCTAAGAATAATCTTTAAACCACTTGTTAATACAGCATTTTAAATGAATATAACGTATATATAATGAAACACAATGTTTTATAGTAAGAAAACTTCGCAGCTATTTTTGACAAAAAACTAAAAACTAAAACACTGTGGAGCACTTCTTTACAAGATAAAACAATAGTGTGTTTTAAATAATAGCTAACGGCTTTACATTAAACTAGAATAGTAGGTAAGCTAAAACTAGGAGCTTCCTCTCTTAGGAGGTCAGATCTTTGGATTCATGTGGTTAGTTCTTATAGAAGTTCCTATGTTCCTCCGATATAATGACTGGTGTGTTACCTTGGCGCAACGATAGGAGATCGACATATATTGCATATGATTGTCTTGGAGGTTCTTTTTTTTTTAATAGTTCCACTTCTAAATCCAATGCTTTTACAGACTGTTTCTTCAGGATGATACTTTTATAAGTAGCCTGCAATGAGTTTGTTTTAAAGAATATTTGGCCAGGTTTTGATTTTACTATCTGGATTTCTGTTAGTTCTGTCCAATTTATTGCTTCGTGAGACTCGTCACAATGCCTTACTGTAAGGATTCTTAGGTCTTTGGCTAGTGTCTTAAAGTCAATAAAATCCCCTTCTTGTATTTCTTGAACTTGGTAGGGTTTATTTAGTCTACTAGTTTAATAACCGGGGTAAGCTGTGATGGTAGAAATAAGTCTCCACGCATGCTTGACTATTGTTACAATTACATTGTGAGCAGAATCTCCTTTGTTCCTCTGGCTCAAAAATATCAGAGATATTTCCATAATATTTATACAGTTGTGAATTGTGTGCATCTTCATTCCTGAAACTATTGATTTTTTGTTTTGGCCCAAGCTGCCGTTTGAGAACTAGATCACCTTCTCTTTTTTTTTCTTTCAAAATGTTGCAATGCCTTTTGCACGCATGTTGCTATCTCAGACGATCCTAATTTCTGATTGCCTCATGCCAAGTGTAGCAAAAACATTACTTGGTTCCAATGTCTTACAACGTGAAAGTTGTACACAGATAATCTTCTTTTGTAAAAAACAGCGCTCTCTTTTGTAATAGGAAAATAAAATACTTGCTGTAAATCAAAGACAAGATTATAGCTTTCTTTTATAACCATTTCCTTGCAGTGGCCTTTGCATTTTCATATGTGTTCTTTCCTGATTATGTGTGAATATAATTCAAATTGCAAAATTTTTTGTTCACTCCATTCCCATTCTGGTAAGCCATACAAAGACTGCATTGATCTTTTTTGGGCGGGGGAACGACAAATTCATGGACTTAAACGTTTTAACGTATGATTCCAGACTCCCTTTTACAGACTCTTTGTACTTAACGTTTCTGTACAAGTAGTACATTTTTTTTACATATTCAAATCTTCATGTAAATATTATTTGGTGGAATTCTTCCTACAATAGTGGGACACCACATGTGGAAATTTTCGAATATGAGTTTCATTGTCTTTTCTTATGTCGTTATCTTTCGCTTTCATCGATGTTCTGACGTTATGGTTCCAGTCTCAAATTCCTTTTCCAATGATGTTCGGGCTACCTTTTCAGAGGTATCCAAAGTGTTGATAAAATATACTTTATGAAGTGGTCATAACATAGTAAGGTTTTCAAGCAACTGCATATACTGAATATTTCCACATAGCAACTAGGAGATTCACAAATTATTTTGTTATTAACATCTTCAAAAGAAGCTTGATCATTAGGAACTTCCCTTACCTATTTTTCACCTTTATAGTTTTTTTTATCATGATTCATCATAGGAACGTTGAGAAATCTAAGTGAAATTACACACACACTCTGCTTTTCACACATCAGCTTGTTGAAAGTTACACCCAACATAAAAATAACATAATGTATTTGACTTTCAACCATAAAATGGCGTATCTTGAGATTGGCCGGTTTGTGTTTGAAAATGCTTCAAAATTTTGAGATACGCCAAAACGTTTTTTTCTTAATAACTCTACAACAATTTTATGTAAAGATATTCCAGTTTGTGACAAGAAAATATACACAAAGAAAAACGTCCTGCCAGTCATAACTCAGAACCATCAAAAAGTGAGATACATACTTTTGTGATTTTAGCGAAGATATAAGTGAACACTAAAAATTTTTACTTTCTCGATATCTTAGAGGTAGAGAAAGTATTGTGATCGTAATAAAAAATCGAGCTCGAGATTTTGATGAATCTTGACGTTGGTAACCATCCGAATCCATAAAAGTGTTTTTTTGAATTTCCATCTGTCTGTCTGTGCCTCATTTTACCGATAGGTCTAAAAATTCTATCTAGGCCTTTCAAAAGGGTTTTTGGAACTGGATATCTAACCCTATAATTAGGAGTGGTTTACTGAAGGGCAAAAAAAGAAAAAATATATTTCCCAAAATCGGCTCTAACGATTTTGATTAAATTTTATTTCTAAACATTTATAAATATTCTAAACAAAATGTATGTCCTGAATATTTCAACAAAATGACTTTAAGTGTTCCGGTCTGATGCTTTTTTTTTATCATATCTCCTTAACTCTTTGAGATATTAAATTACTTATCATT
>CABFOW010002662.1:79544-94965 GCA_902141385.1 Timema californicum | reverse complement strand
ATCTCACAGTCACCCTACCGTTACACATTAGCGTAAGTGCGTATAACCCGAACGGGTAGTAAGACGCGGTGCTAATAATAATTCAATAATATATGTATGTATTATTGAGGCGAAAGAAGGTGTTTTAAATGACGTTGCTACTTTGTTAGTGAACTATTCTCGAGGCTGTGTAGAATGTCCGACTTACATCCTCAGTTTGTCGCAGAACTGCCGAGAGACTTCATGAGTCTATAGCAGTCGTCCAATCGTTTCTTGTCTCCGATCCTCTCTAGCGTCTTGGCCGCTTCTGACAACATCCCGACTCTCTCCCCGGGAGAGGACAGCAGGGGTGAGGGGAGGTGTCGGCAGGCCAGGTACAAGGCTGCCGCGTGCTCCCTTTCCCCTCCTCCGTCCTCGGACTTGTCTGGAACAACATCTCGTTAGATTCAAGTGAAACAAGAGGGCAGAGCAAAGTGGAGGGGGAATAGTCTACGGGTACGCTTCACCAATTTAAAAACAAACAATTTATGTTCAATCATTATAACTCAATAAGGAAAACCTCTTTTCGCTTTATGAGGTATTTGTATTGTATTATATTTGGAAGAAGGTACAGGAAAGGTGGATAGAAACATATAAAAGGGGACAAACACAATATGGCCTTTACAATGAAAAGAAGAACACAGTTCACACTTTACACTGCTGCCAATGGACAAAGAGGTAATGGTTGCCTCTTAAAGAAAACCGATAGTCACCGCCCAATCCCCCGACCCAGGTTTCATTCTATCGGAACTCATGAGGGAGGAGTGTGAAACGCGCAACGCAACTTCCTAAAAGAGAAAACCAAAATAAACAAAAGGGGAGAAAAAGGAAAATGGTAAAGAAAGATAGAACACATAGATAGGAAAATGTAAAAGGTATAAACATTAAGGACAAACACAGGAAAAGGACATTGGATGCGAATATATAATGATATAACTCAATAAGGAAAACCTCCATTATGTTATAAATTGATTTACCAGATTAGAACAAAATATTACAGAAAATTGTGTCATAAAACATTTTCTGAATGATTTTAATGTATAAAAATTAAGCATAATATAATATTTTTTCAAGAATAAAAAATTTAACAAGGAAACCTTGAACTTTTACTTGGCTTTGAGAATATTTTATATATTCAATTCAAGTTCATTTTCAGTAAAAAAAATTGGCCTCCGCACCCCGTAGAGAACACCAAATTATTGGGTAGAATGCTGGTATGCTGGACATTCAGGGGCAGTTATTGTGACCTTGACAAAGCTATTATTGAAAATAATTGTGATAAATGAAATAGTGTATCTGTTTAACACCCCTAATACCTGATACAGTGAACTCATGATTATTCGTAATATCCATGCGTGGTTGTTCAAAATATTACAGTAGTTTTTGTGTTTTTCAACAAGCGTAGTAACTCGGCAGTAAGCGTGGTCTGTTGACGGAACTTACAGAACACACTATTACTCCGAATGAAGATAAGATGCGCGAGGAAATAACACTACACAAGTTGCGCTGTATTTTGACGCTTGTTACTATCCACGTGTCAATATTATAGCGCAGTCTGTGTATTTCAACCAAACTTAGTGAATCCGAGAGGATATGGTCCGCAGTGATGGATCTAATGTACCTATGGCCAAGGTTCGAAACCTGAGTAGGTCATATTCAAGTCCTACCAGTCTTTTCTTACATCCAACTTATAGCTTCAAATAAAACATCCATGTCACAGTGAAACGTGAACCAACCTTTTCCGCAGATCATCGATGATCTGTTGTGCCTGTTTCGAAGACTGCGGTCCAACAATTGTTGAGTTCGTCCGGGAGACGCCCCAGCCATTAGCCGCGCGGTGGCCTCGTACAAGAACACCCGTGGCAGCACAGACTATAAAACACAAGTTTTAATTTGGAACAGAGAACTAGTTTGAATCGTGATTTGAATTAGGTGGGTTAGCCAACACACTTACCTTGGAGATAATGGAGTATATCTCTATAAGGAAAACCCCATTTCGCTTTACGAATTAATTGTATTATATCTAGAAGAAGGTAAAGGAAAGGTGGATAGAATAAAAGGGAACTAACACAATATGACTTTTACAATGACAAGAACACTGTTCACACTTTACACTGCTGCCACTGGACAAAGAGGTAATCCGCCCAATCTCAGACCTAAGTTTCATTCTATCGAAAATCATCAGGGAGGATTGTGAAACGTGCAACACAACTTACCATGAAACGCAAAAGGGAGAAAAAATTAAATTTGTTAAGAATGATAGGACACTTAGATAAGAACATGTAACAGGAATCACATAAAGGACAAACACTTAGTATGTTTATAACAAGTTGTAAGCTGGGACTTGGACCAATCGAGGCTTGGTATTGACAACTTATAATACCCGCACACCCCCGTATTTCCCTCATACTGGTAGACAAGTTGTTTGACGAGGGTGAACACTTACCACTATGAACTGCGTCAGTCTGCGGAGACAGGCCAGATCCCTCTGGAAGGCGTGTAGGACAGACGTGGGAACCGGGAGGGTCCCCATACCGCCGGTGTTGCTCATGTCTGCGCTGCCGTAATCCTCCTCCCACACTGCCGTCCTTGTCTCTAGCAGCCAATCACAGACCAGCAGCTGAGCCAGCTGAAACAAACAGGAAGTGTTAGGGGATCCCAGGAGAGATGGGTCCGAACATTGGAGAGCTTATCAAGAAACAAAACTTCATTAAATAAAAACACGATAACCACATTTTATAAATAGAAAGAATGGATCAAACAAGTTCAGAAAAACTATGTTTTAAGATTGAGCTGGTTGAAAATGTGAAATGTTTTATCGTTAATATTAACATATTTGGATTATTTTTTTGTATTTTCATGCTGATACTAACCGGCGATTTGGTTTTTCTGGATATCATGTCATACACTGTATTATTATTGGTTAAGGATTAATTAATCTTTTAAAATGATTGCATATCTAGTTCATCCAATAACTGTACCGAGTCAAGGTCATTGTTCCTCTGATATTGAGTAGAGGAATCACCAAGGGTGCTTCTCCGACAAGTTGTTTTTTATACCGACCACTGAGATTGCACTGAAGAAGTATTGCACAGTTTAAAACACGTGCAATGCAACTACAATGCACCTCAGGGACCAGATCATATAACATAATTACATGTTTCAATTCTCTAGTCGATTGGTGGTAGTTAATTTTTCTAACACACAAAAGATAGTTCAGACAACTAAAAGTAGGGGCTATAGAATCTGTGGAGGACATGGGAATGAAGTTTGTGAGGAAAGATTGGAGGCACACGGAGCACACGAGATAGAGAAATGGGAGGAGCAGAAAACAGGAAGTGTGCAAGTGAGAGGAGACGAATGGAAGCAATTAAAACAGGAAAGGGAAAATGGTGGAAGGCTAGAGGAAGATAGAGGCATATTACTAAAGTGACTCGTCTACAGGCTGGAAACAGTTGAAGTAACTTTGAACCTCAGGAGACCAACGTGCTGTCTAAAAGGGCTAAAGTAAGGGAGGGGAGAAGCGCTAGTGTCTTGAGAGTCAAGGGGAGGGAATATAAAGCTTGTGACTTGAGAGATAAGGTTGGTTTTCTAGTGTTAATCTCCAGAATACTTGTACGAGCACTAACCAGATCTATGTCGGTAGGCTGCTTGCAGCTGGTACACGTCACAATATCACTCAGCAACTGCCCAGCCATGTTGCACAGCCTCAATATAGTCTTGGTACCGGCGCTGAAGCCAGCCTTGTGCGGCTGGTCCAGCTCTAGACACGCCCTGCGGGCCCTGAATGCAGCAAGCAACGCACGAGGTAGGGGGTCATTGAGACTATCCAGAGACTCTGGGAGGGTCTCGACACGGGGGTACAACCGCTCCGCCTGGTGATCCTCCCCCAGCAGCCAGTATGCCGCCACACCCACCACGGCTGACCACCAGTGAGCGACGTCGTCTTGGCAGCCTGCACACAACCAAGAGAGTTAGGGAAATGGTTATATCGGGTTGACGGACCTAAGAGGTTGGGAATCAGGCTGATCTGGGTTCATCGAGGGTAATATGGGTGCAGTTTAGTTTACATTCACAAGTCACCAAGAGAGGACTGACATTCATGCTGGCATCTTATTCTAAAAGTTGAACCATCCTGGTATCGCTAAAGAACTGACCTGCCACCTGGATCTGATTGGGTCTGACGGTCTGCTGCTCGGTGGCCGAGGCGTTCTCCATGAGCACCTGCACGTAGGTCAGGACGTCATGGGTCTGGGTCCTCCTGAGCGGTTCCTGGTCACAAGGATCAAGCTGAGGTACACCCGGGGCCACCAGAGTGTGTAGGGCACGTTCCAAGAGGTGTTCTCTATATTTCCGCATTACGTGAGCCAGGGGGTCTGCCATGTTGGCCAACAGACTGAACTTTGAGGGCCCCGTCGAGCTGTATGACCAGCGCTGGGAGACAAAGAATCGGTGACCATACACCGTGAGCAGCCATTGTAAGCGTGGAGGTACCTGGCCGCAGAGCCTCAGGCACACGTGACGAGCCAGCGCCAGGTAGAACCTAAACCCAGGGTTCAATCAACACATGAGTGAGTTTTATCAGTTGGTAGGCTCGTGCAACGTTTCAAAACTTTATCTTGACTTTGGATTAAAAACATTCTGGCTTTGACAATTACAAAGCTTCACCAATAACAATAGCGACAGATAAAATACTCAATTTCTGTTCAATTATTGCCATTATGAGTTCTTGCATGTATGATGATTATATATATATATATAGAGAGAGAGAAAGGAACAGGAAAGACCGATAGGAACAAAAAAAAGGAACAAGCTTTTACAATGAAAAGAAAAACATGGTTAACAATTTACATTGCTGCTACTGGACAAAGAGGTAATGAAGAGAATGTTTTACTTAAAGATTTATATTTTAACACTTATGTGCTGGCGGCCGAGGTTCAATCCTCGGTCCCGGCACAGATTTATCTGATTACCAAACCCTTCCTTCACCTCTGACAAGACATCTTGTGAATGTGGGGAATGCCAGGCCTCCACCGTGGTTCGGATTCCACGGTAAACTGTAGGTCCTCCATTTCATCTCACAATCACCCTACACATTACACATTAGCGCAAGTGCGTATAACCCGAACGGGTAGTAAGACGCGGTGATAATAATAATAGTACAAACTGATTTTTTTCTTTCTTTATTTGTGATGAAAACTTTAAAGCTGTGATCATAACTATGCAGAGGGATGTGATTTTAAATGTCTCGGTCGTGTGGGTTAGAATGTATGGCTCAACAGACCAGTAGCCTTACTCTTGACGGAGGATGGCGGCCAGCTGGAGGGTCCGGGGGTCTCGGTGGAAGCCTATTCTTACCTATGTTTGTCCAAACCTGATTATTTTCAAAGTCAAATATGAATATTCAATTTGACTAGTAGGTCTCCAATCACCCCCCTGTAAAAAGCCGTAATGAGTGTTAGAAAGTGACCTGCTGAAGAACTGCATGAAGTTGGGACAGGACTCTTTGACGCGCAGAGCCGCCGTCACGTATATGTCCGCCAGATGTTCAGGGGGCAGCACATGGGCAGCGGTCTCCGCCATGTTGACGGCACTCAGAGACAACATTATCCCCGTGAAGTGTCCGCCAGAAGAGCCCCCCACCAGGTGCAGTTGGTGCAGCCGGTGGTACACTAGGGAGAGTTCCTTGGCCGAGCCGAGAGCTTCCTTTCGGACTTTACTGCACACACACAAGAACACCGTGACGGGTCTCGCAATTGTCACGAAAACTAATTATTATTCACTTCGAGTCGGGTCCAAATGAAAATAATAATTGTAATCCCACAAATTTAGATTTTTAAATAAATTTAATACAGTTGTACAAGATATATTTTTAAAAATCTCTAAAAAAGAAATATACTAAGGGAATCTATTTGCTATGAGATTATATCTTAAAATTGAATAAAATTTATTAAATTTTAAATTTTCATGATAAAATAAGTACTCATAATTTTTTGAGTTTTCTAAAAATCTTCTAGTTAAGTTCAAACAACTAAAACTAGACTCAAAACTCATTATAGATAGATGTTCATACTCGAGCTCAGCAAGTATTCATATTTTGGGCTTTGAATAAATAGTCTAGCTCGGGCTCGCCATTTTGATCTCCTCGTAAAAAAAAAAAGTAATTCCTTTGCCTTGTATTGCGATGAATGACTCATTGTTTACTCTTCTCTCCGCTTGTTTGTATGCGCATTTATTTTAGATTTTAAATCCTTCCTTTCCTTTAAAATATCTGCTTCATATTTGATTAAAAACAAGCCTTTTAATAACGTTAATACAATTGTTTTTATTTAAATAACTAAGTTTTAGAATTATATATTTATTAAACCCAAGGTTCAAGAGCTCCCTGGTTCAAACAAGCATTGCTTGGACGTGGTTCGACAGGCGGACTTAGAAACTAGACCCCCAAGTGGAAATATTCGGTACTTTGAGGACCTTAGTCGGTAGGTATAGTATTGTGTTAATATCTGGTGAAGACTGGGAAATAATGTCGTACGAGCGCAGACTAAACTGAAAGAACCCTCATGTGAAGAGGATGGAGGAAGGAAGAGGGGTGAGGAAGTTGTCGAGAGAGGACTGAGAAGACGAAAAAGGGGTGAGGAAGTAGTCGAGAGAGGACTGAGAAGACGAAGAGGGGTGAGGAAGTAGTCGAGAGAGGACTGAGAAGACGAAAAGGGGTGAGGAAGTAGTCGAGAGAGGACTGAGAAGACGAAGAGGGGCGAGGAAGTTGTCGAGAGAGGACTGAGAAGATGAAGAGGGGCAACTTAAGACCACAAATAATGAAGAAATGCATTTAGATAAAAAACAGCTGGAAGAGAATCACAAATTGTACCCGGTTTGCTGGAACAATTAATGGTTAATGATGATGATTTTTAATAAAAAATATATTCCTGCCAATCACCACCATCTTGCCCTTCTCAAATACTCACTTGTCGATGAAGAACCCTCCGATGTGTCTCGCCAACCATCGGCCGATCCACAAGCGATGCAAGATTTGTCTTATAATTTGCCACATAGTGGCGGACAGTAGCTCGAGTTTCGACGCGGGGAGCGGGCGACCGTACGCCTGCAGACAGCGGCGGAGTTCCTGGCCGGCAGACACGATCTTCCCCTGAAGAGAACAATCATGATTACTGGATAAAGGCCGATCCTTTATTTTAGGGGTGTGAGAGCTCAAGTCGACCTCGAGCATGTGGGAATAAATATGTGATTTTAAAACTTAATTGAGGTATGTTGGTAAAAAATGTGCTTTAAAAATCATCATCATCATCGACAGCTTGCAGCATCTGTTTGGAACATAGGCCCCTCCATTGCCGCCTTTCCTCCACCTCGGCCCAGTCCTCCACCTCGGCCCAGTCCTCCACCTCCTCATGCCGAGATCACGATCAACTTAATGTTAACTTAACGTCAAGGATCTCCTTACGTGTTTAAATGGAAGTGATCAGGATGCAGTTAACTTAACGTAAAAGATGTCCAGGGAGGTTTTCTTGTTTGAAGTGTATCACATGATCTAGCCAGCCAATCACTATCTGAGTGATGTCAACAGGGGCTATTTAGTAACTCATTTGTTGAGTTTAAAACCACAAAGTTTACTCTTGAGCTTAAGTTCTAGTGATCAGACATTGAAACAAAGTAATTAAACTAAAACAGCAAATATATATTTATAAAAAAAAGTTTAATAATAGATATTTATTATATCGATTGAAAACTGTAAACATTCACAGATCATATTTAAGAAGGCCGATGTTTGGCTCGAGTTGTTAAGTTATGTGAATCGTGATCACACATATGTTTTCTTAAGTTAAGTCGATCGTGAACCCGGCATTACTCCCTTCCCCCTCCTTCACATGGCCAGACCGCCTTAGTCGTGCCTTCTCTATCTTGTGCTGGACAACCCCTTTATATAATAAGGTTGAGGTACACCCACAGTACACCTGGCCGAGATTCTAACCTCGATCTCCCCGTCCATGACGATGATGATATGTTATCAGCGAGATTAGAAAGAATGTAGTTGTGTAACGTATAATCAAACGCTACATACTTTGCTCAGATCAAAGTCCGCCTGCTTCCTGTGTCTCCAGAAGACAACCGAGGCTTTGGATTTGGCGGGCATCAGGGGGTCCCCGTACACAAACATCTTGGCGAGGCAGCCAGCGAGAACGATGATGTTGAACATCCACAAGAAGAGAGATGAACCCAGCCATTGCCAGATGCTCACGTCGGCCCCTGGAACCACGGGGTACACTAATAAAAGCTCAACTGGGCCAAACTATTCTGATTTGTTGATATTAAGTGACACGTGGAGCTTATTCAGACCGTGAGTGTAGCCCGTAGAGCGCTGATGACTGATGTTTGGTTGGGCTGTAAGCTTGACTGAACCTGAAGAAGTGGCTTGTGGTGATGAATGTTTGCTTTTAATCTCAACAATTCCTACTCTAGCGTCACTCACACATTTAGTCCCTACTACTTTGTTTTACATCAACTACGACCATAGGTGACCTGGTGGTCTAGGAGTAAGGTGTCAGACTTCTATGCTGGCGCCCGGGGTTCAATCCTCGGTACCGGCACAGATTTATCTGTATTACCAAACCCTTCCTTCACCTCTGACAAGACATCTTGTGAATGTGGGGATTGCCAGGCCTCCACTGTGGTTCGGATTCCATGTTAAACTGTATGTCCTTCATTTCATCTCACATTCACTCTACCATTACACATTAGCGTAAGTGCGTATAACCCGGACGGGTAGTAAGACGTGATGATGATAATAATAATAATAATAATAATAATAATAATAATAATAATAATAATAAGCTACGGCCATATATTCTCCCCTACAGTCTTGTTAGGCCTGTCGTAACTTCATATACAGTAGCCCCGCGGCTTCTTTGGTGCTGAATGACAGCTCACAGCTGACTTCCGACAGTCAACAATTAGGTATATACCTAAATTTTGACTGTCAGAAGTGAAAGCTGCTAAACACATATTTTTGCAGATCAAATGGTTCGGTGTAGGGATACATAATTTGGTCTGGTAACTTTTAAAAGCCGTCAGTAGTCAGCCGTGAGCTGTCAGTCAGCACCAAAGAAGCCATGGGGCTAATGTACCTTATATTATAACTTAAGACCAGGACGGACACAACATCCAGTCTCTGACTGTTAATTCATCACCGTGACCACCAGTTTCGACCGTGCCGGGACTCTTAGCCCGGTAGACAGACACGCTACCGACCGAGATAACTTGTTGAACTCTCCGTCTACAATTGTCTTTGGGTAGGTACAATATTTCTCTTTGGTTAGAAACAATAACAGCACAATTCTTCCTTGAGTGGTTTGGTGCAACAAAGAGACAGAGAGTTGTGCAAGGGGTCGTGAAGGGAGAAAATATAAGGTTTGATTAAACAGCTAGAGATCTTGGTAAAGTTGGTGGCCTTTGAAGAGTAAACATTTAAATAGAAAGTCGACTGAGGGCTTATAAAAATATAGAACTTTTCGCCTCCCCAAAAAAGAGTCTATAATACATTTTAGTGCAATAATCTGCAGCCATCGCTACGAAAATCCACCAGTTGTAGTTTGAAGTAGGTTTTATTTAACATCGAGTCTTATTGCTTTTTAAGGATGTAGTGATTACACTAATGGCTTTAAGGATTAGGAAAAGAGTGGAAAATCATTTTGGAAAAAACACCCTCAGTTAACCCAAACAAGATTAGAACCTCAATCTCTGCATCATCAACAGTCTAGTCTACTAAGAGAGTAACGCCTTAATCCATTTGGCCACCAAAGCGGACTAGTGTTACATTGGATACAAGTGAAGTGTATGAGTAGTTATCTAAGACAATCATTCGACATGTTCGTACCATCCACAGCGTTGAGAATAGTCCTGCCTTCTCTCACGGTCCCACCGTAGTCCTTGTCGAGCTCTGAAAACCTCCCTAGAGCCATGCCCAACGGGTTGAAAGACACGACCACCAACATGAGCATGCACAGGACCATCCTGGAGTGGTCCAACATTCCTCTGGTCGAGGTAGGAAGACAATCGTCGTCCTCGTCTCTGACCTACAGACAATGCAATAAGAGAGATTGGTCCAATACAGTTATTGAGGAGTGTCTTGGTCCAATACACTCCACAATAGCTGTTGGCTGTACTAAACTAGTCAATAAGAGATATTGGTCCAAGACACTCCTCAATAACTGTTGGCCGTACTAAACTAGTCAATACGAGATATTGGTCCAAGACACTCCTCAATAACTGTTGGCCGTACTAAACGAGTCAATAAGAGATATTGGTCCAAGACACTCCTCAATAACTGTTGGCCGTACGAAACTAGTCAATACGACCAACTACTTTGAGAAAAGGCATTCTGAACAAATATTAGAGTGCAATAAAAAACAAAATTAAACTGAACCTTTTCAAATTTGCAATATGACACTTTAAATAATAATTCAATACTCAATGTTTTTTTCATGAATCAAAGCGTTGATAGAGAAACAATTACGAGTCATCAAGAAGCATACTGACCTCAGCTGTGAAGGATCCTTCTGGTGAAGATGGCAAGGATCCCTCGGAGTGAGGAGGCGACAGAGACGGGGACGAGACGTCAGAGTGAGGGGGTGTGGCGGGACACACGCAGTCTCTCTGCGACGTCTCGTCAGAACCATCGGACACCAACAATTCCTTCAGAGTCTGTTTATCGGAAGCCATTTTGAGAGCCATGTTCTCGTGTTTCAGTTTGGTGTTTGAGTTCTGTAGGAACCGGATGTAGTCGATGGCTTTGCGCAAGATCGCAGACTTGTTCAACTGGGAACAATTACCAGGTTAGGTCGATTGATTGAATGGTAACATTATTATTATTATCACCGCGTCTTACTACCCGTTCGGGTTATACGCTTTAAGTACTATATTACTCTAATGGATTAGGAATTGGGAGGGTTGAATTAGAGGAAGTGAACCCGCATTTGCGTGGAGGGAGAGTGGAAAACCACTTAGGAAAAACCGTCCCCAGTTCACTCGACCGAGATTCGAACCTCGATCTCCCCGTCCTCAGCAGTCGAGCTTCAACACGACTAAAAAGTTAGCCAACTACGTCACCGAGGCAGGTTTTTGCTGACTCATCCTCCAACTTTTAACCATAGTTGAAATTATGTGATTCTGGTTGTCTTGTAATAGGCCTATACAGACTCGATCCTCGGTTGAATCCAAGCCACATTTTGCCTCGTCAACTAAACGTCTCGGATAAAACAAAGTGTCGACAGACCTTGGCGTCCACGCCAACCGTCATGTTCTTGAGCTCAATAATTTTGTCATTGATGCTTGTCCTGTATCTTCTTTCTATGGCGTTGTGGGCGCTGCGCTTCACTTCCTTGACCTTGGGTTCTCTGACTGGCATGACGGGTACTGCCGTCAACCTGTTGATGGGGAACTTGTCGGTTTCCAAAACTACCGGGATACCTGCGCCGTCAAAACACTTTTGTAAGTTATTAAATTCTGTCGAAAAGTTTAGCGTGGATATGATTTAAGGCAGGATAAGGGATGTGACCAATAGGAAGGATAGTAGTGTTCTAGAAACAACAGACAGAGCTCGACTGGAGTGGTTTGGACATTCGCAATGAATGAATTATTATTATTATTATTATTATCACCGCGTCTTACTACCCGTTCGGGTTATACGCACTTACGCTAATGTGTAATGGTAGGGTGATTGTGAGATGAAATGGAGGACCTACAGTTTAACGTGGAATCCGAACCACGGTGGAAGCCTGGCATTCCCCACATTCACAAGATGTCTTGTCAGAGGTGAAGGAAGGGTTTGGTAATCAGATAAATCTGTGCCGGGACCGAGGATTGAACCCCGGGCAACGAATGAACAACACCAGCAAGACAAGAAGGAAATGAGAAGAGACGGTTAAAGCAAGGGAAGAAAGATGAGAAGAACGAGATACTGTTCATGAGAGTAAACTGCACAAAGACAGGCAGAGACGGAGAGCGCTCACTAACCACATCCGGGAAACTGGAGTTGGGACAAGATGATGATGATGAATCAAGAGCAAAAACTATACAGAGAATAAAAAGTATGACACTAGATTAAAACAAAAACTGTACCAAATTTATTTTACTTATGTACTCTATGGCTTTGGAACTTGAAAGCTTATTGCAGCTCTTAGGAAAAATTGCCACCCATCCCTATTCAGAGCTAGTTCCATCTTCATTAAAGCTTTTCTCTTTCAGGTCTATTCTAATGTTAAATATATAGATGATAATAATAATAATAATAATAATAATATTTAGCACCGCGTCTTACTACCCGTTCGGGTTATACGCTTTTAAGTGCTAACTACTCTAATGGATTAGGACTTGGGAAGGTTGAATTAGAGGAATTGAACCCGCATTTGCGTGGAAGGAGAGTGGAAAACCATTTAGGAAAAACCACCCCCAGTTCACCCAACCGAGATTCGAACCTCAATCTCCCTGTCCTCAGCAGTCGAGCTTCAACACAAGCGCGTTAGCCAACTATGCCACCGAGGCGGGTCTTAAATATATAGAGACTAAGCCTCTATTTGAAATGCTTTATAGCACTAACACAACCAGGATTACGACTAAAGGTTGGCGAGCGCAAGTTTTGTGATTTGCGTCAAACTCGAGCAAACTCCTCATAAAAAGTATCGAATTAAGTTGAGCTATGGTTCAATTTAAAACTTTATCAAAGTAAGTAAATAAAAACCATACTAAAATCATGTTATTAATATTTCTAATATAACCAAAAATTCTACGGAAGTAAATATTTTAAATGACAATCCTATTAATAATATCTAAGTAGCATGACGCTACCCTGCACTAAGTAGCTCGACGCTACCTTGCACCAAGTAGCTTGCAGCTACCTTGCACCAAGTAGCTTGACGCTACCTTGCACCAAGTAGCTTGACGCTAACTTGCACCAAGTAGCTTGACGCTACCTTGCACCAAGTAACTTGACGCTACCTTGCACTAAGTAGCTTGACGCTACCTTGCACCAAGTAGCTCGATGCTACCTAGCACTAAGTAGCTTGATGCTAGCTCAATCTCGAGCAGCTACTCACTAACTACTCAGCCTAGTCCCAACTAATAAGCGTAACATGATCTGTTGATGGAGCGCTTGCCTGCGGTGAGTATAGTCCCGTGCGAGGTATTAACGAGGGTAGGTATACCAGACTGGACCGGAGAGCTGAGCGACGCTGTGGTGTACATCACGGTACTGGGGCACAGCTGAGGCTCCGACTTTATCAGCTGAGTCTGGAGCAACATCTAAACAACACAGAACATCGTCATCGACTAACAGACTATTAGATGTGGTGTTTAGGTTCACACTTTTAATAGTGTTATATACAAAATACAGCAGAAGACTAGTCAGGCGATGACGAGGAGATCGAGGTTCGTATCTTGATCAGGTGTACTGAGGGGGACTTTCCTAAATGGTTTTATACTCTCCTTCCACAAAAATGAGGGTACACATCCTTCGAATATAGCCTCTCTATCCCCTTAACAATTAACGTAGTTAGTGCATAGAGCGTGTCACCCAAACAGTGATAAAAAAAACACAAAAACCGTGGTTGAATTGTCAAATTTTGATAAGAAGAGCCTTAGCAGCTGACAGCTTGAAGTTTCTAACTACTTGAACGTACCCCTACGTCAGATCACGTAATCTTCAGCCGTCACTTTTGGTAGACATTAACAATACCTGTAAAATAACACCCGTAATATAAGAATGTGACCAAGTTTGGGCGTAAAAAAAAAGTTTACATTCTCTAAAGGCTTTTTCTATGAGCACTGAACTTTACTACGACGGATTATTATATGCGGCCATAAAGTTAGACAGTTGGAAGATATTCTGTTCTTTGCTCTTGGATATCGCCACCTGTTCAAGTTATATCTATATGTACTAATTACACTAATCAATCATGGATTAGGACGGTTGTATTCAGTGTACCTGCATTTGCATGATGGGAGAGTGGAAAACAATTTTGGAAAAACAACCTCAGCACATTTGACCGAGATTCAAACCCCGATCTCCTTGTTATCGGCAGTCTAGTCTAATGCGAGGGCGACACCTTAGTTGGAGTGCACAGTAATAATAATAATAATAAAAATATTTAGCGCCACGTCTTACTACCCATTAGGGTTATACGCTTTAAGTACTAGTTACTCTACTGGATTAGGAATTGGGAAGGTTGAATTAGAGGAAGTGAACCCGCATTCGCGTGGAGGGAGAGTAGAAAACCATTTAGGAAAAACCACCCCCAGTTCACCCGACCGAGATTCTAACCTCGATCTCCCTGTCCTCAGCAGTCGAGCTCAACACGACAAGCGCGTCAGCCAACTACGCCACCGAGGCGGGTGAGTGCACAGTAGAAGTGGTTTACACATATTCAGGTAAGTTTACCTTCTGCATGTTGTCACTCTGTATCCCGATGCCTTGCAGTGTGACCAACTGATTCTGCTGTCTCAAGATATTTCCCGCGCCCACTTGTTGTTTGTGCTGCAACTTCTGTTGTTTCAACACCTTCAACACCTGGTCGTTGGCGTCCACCGCTCGGAGGCGCGGGTTGATCGGCACCTGCTGGACGGTGACCGTCTCCAGGTTACGAGGAGTCAACGTCGACTTGCGCTTCTGCTTGGAGGACAGTTGCGTCGCGCCGGGGAACGGCGCCAAGCCGCGCGGGCCGGTCCCGGACGTGACGCACGGCTGGACCAGCGGCTGGCTGGATGATATCGGGACCCACTGCATCGGCGGGGACTGCGGAGATCCCGGCGCAAGTTTGTGAGGCGGTAACAAGCGGTTAGCGTTCGGGAGAAAAAGGTTTGGTACTTGTTTCTGCGGACTCTGTTGCGGAACAATAGAAGAGGTTTCCGGCTTGACGTCGCAGTCCAGAGAACTGGGAGAATCGAGAAACCCGAAGTTTCCATCACCTTGCATCGGCAGAGGCTCATCTTCAAGATGTGATAAAAGACCTTCGTCCGCGAAAAGGTTACCGTGTTTCGAGAAGAGCTCCGTCTCACAACTGGAGAGGAGTTCTGAAATGTGAACAAAATAACGTTTTAGTTACATTGATTTAAACAAGCAGACGGGAAACTTAAAGTGGACACAGTCATTTAAAGCTCCGCTGCTTAAGTTAAGCCTTAAATTCTTACAGAGTCTGAATCCACTCAAAATTGCTTCTGGCCGCACAGCCCTAAATACTAGTGTCTGCGAATACTCAAAACTTTGAGCTTCGAGCAGAGCTTTAAATAGTATTTTGAGCTACTTGGAAAAAGGTTGTTTATTTGGCTTGCATTGTCTCTTGCCGACAAAAGACTAATTGTTTACTCTTCTCCCCACTCGTCGAGGGGGGGGGGG
>CABFOW010002662.1:42752-71230 GCA_902141385.1 Timema californicum | reverse complement strand
TATTATTATTATTATTAGCACCGCGTCTTACTACCCGTTCGGGTTATACGCACTTACACTAATGTGTAATGGTAGGGTGATTGTGAGATGAAATGGAGGACCTACAGTTTAACGTGGGATCCGAACCACGGTGGAGGCCTGGCATTCCTCACATTCACAAGATGTCTTGTCAGAGGTGAAGAAAGGGTTTGGTAATCAGATAAATCTGTGCCGGGACCGAGGATTGAACCCCGGCCGTCAGCACACAAGTCTGACACCTTACCCCTAGACCGCCAGGTCACCCATTATATGTATTATTTGCTATGCTGTACTGTATATCAAGTAATTAGAATACTTTTAATATAATATATTAGTTATTTAGCAACAGCTTGAAGGGTACCTGTGTACAGAAACGGAAAATACACCCACAACCCATCCCTTTTCTCTGCCGCTTTGTTCATTGTGAGCTGAATTAGAATTAGATTGATTAGAAAATTCAAAGCAATGAATTTCAAACTATACAAAATAACTTAGTAAATATTCAACGAGTTTTCTGTATAAGAGTATCAATTACGACAAATATTATCGATGCTGTAGAGGCCCAATTTATACGCGTGCGGCCCACACATTGTCTAGGAATATGAAACTAACTCGAGTTGGACAGCCCTGGTCTAAGGTGCTACTCTCGCAATGGGCCGAGGTTCCCGATGACGGGGAGATCGAGGTTCGTATCTCTATAAGGTCTACTGAGGGTGGTTTTTACTAAAGGATTTTCCACGCTTCCTTCTCAAAAATGTGGGTACATTTCCTTTAAATATAACCTTCCTCATCCCTAAAACCATTAGCGTAATTAGTACATCTGCATACAACTCGAACTGGTGCTAAACAGACTTTGTTTTCTTAGCTTATATTTATTTAGCAAACCTCTTAATGCGACAGCACACGACGTGAAGTGAGTTGTTTCAACACCATCAACAATAACGTTGACGTAATGTTGACATAATGTTGACGTAATGTTGTCTCCAGGTGTACGACACAAAGGAAGATCTCTGTCTGAATGACGTGGTAGAAGTGTTGGGGTTCCTAGCCACCGAGCCACTGGCGGAAGAGACTGAGGGTGACATGATGGACGTAGAAAGCTCGGAACACAACCTCCCTGGCTCGCTGGTGCCGAGAATACATTGCGTCGCTATCAGAAAGATAACGCAATACAATCCTTTGCTATCCACCGTGTCACAGAACTTGGGTCAGTAGCACATTGGTCGAGCGGGGCTTTAGCTCGGACCCTCGACGTTAGGGTTCAATCATGATTTCTATATCTGAATATGATCAATTACAATCATAAAAAATAAAAGAGCTCATTAATATGCCGTTTCAAAATTGGCTTTGTACGAAAGATTTCTTCCATTGCTGTTGTGTATGTTTGTGAGAAATATTGCTAATGGCTAGCACTTAATTATATATTAAACAGAATTTAAGATAGGACACTCAATTCCTCAAATCCTACGTTAATCCAAGAGATTCGAGATTTATATAATAATCAGGTCTAATGATTTTTAGTCGGTCTAGGGGTAAAGGTGTCAGACTTGTGTGCTGGCGGCCGGGGTTCAATCCTCGGTCCCGGCACAGATTTATCTGATTACCAAACCCTTCCTTCACCTCTGACAAGACATCTTGGGAATGTGGGGAATTCCAGGCCTCCACCGTGGTTCAGATCCCACGTTAAACTGTAGGTCCTCCATTTCATCTCACAATCACCCTACCATTACACATTAGCGTAAGTGCGTATAACCCGAACGGGTAGTAATACGCGGTGCTAATAATAATTATTATGATCTTTATTTTATTTTAAGGGCACTTTACTTAAGTAATAATTTCCAAGTTTGTTCAAATCCCCGCAAATTTATGAAATACGAAATAACTTATCGTTGAAAAGTTGTAGAACCTTTAAAAAAAATATACAACTTTGATTGGAAGAATATTTTATACAATAATTATTATGTTCAGGATTATAAGCAAATAGTTTTTAAATACCTTTATCTTTGTAAAATGGGGAGTTGAAAATTTACAGTACAAATAATTTTTTTCTGTAACATTGTTTATTATTTTATTAGTGTTCTTTGGTAAAATGCGATGTAATTTTCTTTTCACCCTTATGTTTCTGTTACAATGTAGAATAATTTATCTTGTTTCACTCATCTAACGAGTTATAATTATAATTTATATAAGGAGTGTGAAAGTCTATGCCATTTATATTAATTTAATATTGGAATTTATTTTAGAACTCTAAAACTGCCTATTAATGGCTTAGCTCCAACATTATTTCGCGATAAACTCAACAACCAGACCCTAGATCATTAATTTAACATTTAACTGATTGTATGAATGTCCTAATGAATGTATTTTAGCAAAAAACGTTTACATTTAAATACTATTTATATATATTTTTTTCAAGTTAGTCTATTTTTTTTCTTATGGTCATAATTTCTCCAAAGATTATGGATTTGTAGGTAAAATGAAAATTCAGATGTCTAAACTAAGTTTATTGTTTCTAGACGCAGTGTTTGAGTCGGCTAAGTCAGTTCATGACGACCTCCACTTGGTTTTGACCCAGGTACTTCTAGGAGATACCTTGGCGGCAGATTATCTCCTGTGCCATCTCATTTCCTCCGTGTACGTACTCGGAAATCATCCGTGTCGCTCACAGGGCGATTAATAATTTTATTAATGTTTCTCTATAAAGAAAACACCTTTTCAATTTTTGATATAATATATATATTAATTCCTGGCATTTCTGAAAAATGTATCATTAGTGAAATGTGGGTTTACCCTTTTACAGTGAGGAATTATCAGTCGGGGACTGGCTGTTGTGCCTGTCCTAGTCTTAGGTTATATTATAAGACATATGAAGCTACAAAAGTAACGTGTGTGTGTGTGTGTGTGTCTACTAACTCTTTGTTAACATTAACATTTTGGTTTCAGGTATCAGCGCATGGACATGTTGGCTCTTGGTAAACTTTCTCTGAACATTAAGAACATCCCGACATGTTCTAATTACATCGACAAATTGTATGACATATTGCAACTATTGCTGCCGAAAAGCCAGTACTTGCCGATGTCGCTGGACAACCTTAACCAACGCGACTTTGTACCTAAGTAAGTTCTAGTGACCTTAAGAAATGGTACCAGAGAATTGCCGTATTCAGCTGTTACACAAACATTATTCTTTAGATTAAAATCGACAAGAGATAGCCAGCACGCTTAACCTCATTGATGCTGGACTAACACTTGTCTATATACAAGAGAGACAAAAACAACAATCTATTTTCCATAGTAGGTAACCTGGTGGTCTAGGGGTAAGGTGTCAGACTTCTATGCTGGCGGCCCGGGTTCAAACCTCTGTCCCGGCACAGATGTATCTGATTGCCAAACCCTTCCTTCACCTCTGACAATACATCTTGTGAATGTGGGGAATGCCAGGCCTCCACCGTGTTTCGGATCCCACGTTAAACTGTAGGTCCTCCATTTCATTTCACAATCACCCTACCATTACACATTAGCGTGAGTGCGTATAACCCGAACGGGTAGTAAGACGCGGTGCTAATAATAATAATAATATACACACATTATTCTTTAGATTAAAATATACAAGGGATAGCCAGCACGCTTAACCTCACTGGTGCTGAAGTATCACTTGTCTATATACAAGAGAGACAGAAACAACAATCTATTTTCCGTTGTAACAGGAAAGACTACTCGAGCAACAGGTTGAAAAGTGGAGTTCTGCAGTTGAGTGCGCACACACACCTCGTATTGGACGAGACTCGACTTCTCCCTGGACAGTTGGATAGTAACGGTCAGTTTTAGTCGCCTAGTTTTCACACTTCAAGGTCACTCCTCTTCTCCATAGTAGTTCTGTTACCCACAGGATAACTCTCCCTGCTGTCCTCTCTACCCCATTCAACCTTAGAGCTTTATTAGGCCTTATTATCTTCCTTGTCATTACATCACCTCACACTTTGCCATGATAGACTTCATTCCACACTCTCTCACTTCCTCATTCCATTCTTGTAGTCGTTCCTCTACTTCCTCTTCCTTCTCCCCCCATACCGTCAAGCCATCAGCAAACATCATGGCTTTCATTCTTTCCTCCCCGAGTTTTTCTGTCTCTTTGTTATTTACCATTCCCATTACAAATACAGTAGCCCCATGGCTTCTTTGGTGCTGACTGACAATCTCACAGCTGATTGCTGACAGCTCTGAAAAGTAACTAGACGAAATTATGTATCCCTACGCCGAACCAGATGATCTGCAAAAAACATGTGTTTAGCAGCTGTCACTTCTGACGGTTAAAATGTAGGTTTATACCTAAATGTCGACTGTCAGAAGTCAGCTGTCAGCTGTCAGTCAGCACCAAAGAAGCCATGGGGCTACTGTAGTATTGGTGAGAGGGAACTCCTCTGCTTCACTCCGCCTTTACTTATATCCACACTATCGTGTCTTCTCCACACCCATGAATACCATTACCAAGCCTCTCCCATATTCCTACCTTCTTTCCGTCGGTTGTCCTATAGCAAAGATTACGTCCAATGTAGACCTCTGTTCCTCTTCAACTTCCTTTCATTTTACTTCTTATATTTCTTATTCTCTTTTCCAGTATCTTCTCATATATTTTTGAACAGTGGCACACCAGTGTTATCCCCCTATAATTTGTACACCTCTTCCTCTCTACTTTCTTAAATAGGTATTATGACTTCATTTTTCCAGTCTTCCGGTAGGTTGTACTCGTTCCAAACTGCTCTCGGCACCCTGTATAACCAATGTACACCTGCTTCGGCTCATATCGGTTTGTCCGCACCTAGAGCTTTCCCTCGTTTCTTCATCTTCCTTCTCTTTTCATGTGGGAACTCTTTCCTCCTCTTCTGCTATTTTGTTTTTAATGTCTCTCTGTTTCACTCTCATCCATAGTTCCTTTTCTTTTTCATCCATCTCTCCTATTTCTTACCTGGCTATATGACACCTTCGGCCGGGGTTATATCCTCGGTCCCGGCACAGATTTATCTGATTACCAAACCCTTCCTTCACCTCTGACAAGACATCTTGTGAATGTGGGGAATGCCAGGCCTCCACCGTGGTTCGGATTCCACGTTAAACTGTAGGTCCTCCATTTCATCTGACAATCACCCTACCATCACACATTAGCGTTAGTGCGTATAACCCGAACGGGTAGTAAGATGCCGTGCTAATAATAATAATAATAATAATAATAATAATAATAATAATAATAATAATAATAATATATTAATATATGACACCTTTACCTCCCTTCATATACTGTTCTGTTCATTTTTGAATCCGATCCTTCCTTCCCCCCATACCACTGCTTCTCTCTTATATTCTTATTCAGTGAATTGTGAATGCACTGTATATATATACACACACATATTAAAGTTAAATCTATGTGTGTGCAGGCGTGGAGAATATCTCGTCCCTAGGAACTGTAATCACGCAACAGAAAGTTTACTATAACTTCAAGTTCTACAAGGTTGAATTTAATTCAGACATTCCAGTGCTCATCTTGTCTGAGGGCAAGTCTTTGCTTCCTGTAAGTTTATCTCTTTATAAGGGGATGTACACTTTGTTTGGGGTGTTCAAAGTACACTTTTTTTTTAGATTCAAAACAACAATTTTAGGAGAAAAACATCGCGCTATATTCTTGAAAATATGGTAGTCTGTATTATAACATAAGTTGCTACACGCTTGGTTAATTCAAACTTAAGTGCACACAAACTGAAACCATTGTAGAGTTCTTAGTTATTAATTTTAATAAAATGTGTACTTTAGTAACAGGGATAGTTTATACAATTATGAGTGAGTACTTTCCTGTTAAATATGATAGCAATAGCGTGTTGTCATTGGTACTCAATTCAAAGTTTCTCTGCTCTGTTAAGGAATATATCCACAGTAAAAACCACATTCCAAGATACATGTTATGTCTAAGTGTACTATCATTCTTTACAAATTTCCTTTTTTCCTCGTTTATCAAGTTGCACATTTCACACTCCCTCCTCGTGAGTTCCGGTAAAACAACCTAGGTAGGAGGGATTGGGCGGTGACAATCAATTCTCTTCAAGAGGCAGCCATTACCTCTCTGTCCAGTGGCAGCAGTGTAAAGTGTGAACTGTGTTCTTCAATATTGTGTTTGTTCCTTTTATATGTTTCTATCCACCTTTTTAACCCGCCTCGGTGGCGTAGTTGGCTAACGCGCTTGTCGTGTTCAGCTCTACTGCTGAGGACGGAGAGATCGAGGTTCGAATCTCGGTCGAGTGAACTGGGGGTGGTTTTTCCTAAACGGGTTTCCACTCTCCCTCCACGCAAGTGCGTGGTTCACTTCCTCTAATTCAACCTTCCCAATTCCTAATCCATTAGAGTAATTAGTACTTAAAGCGTATAACCCGAACGGGCAACAAGACGCGGTGCTAAATATTATTACTATCCACCTTTCCTGTAAATATAAAACAAACTCCAAGATACAAAAATACTAATTGAAGGGATTGAGTCATTTATTTTAAGGAGCACCCATGTCTCTTAGTATAGTCACGGTAGTGTTAAGTGTAGACTGTTCCTTGTGTGCCCGCACCTATACCACTCTAGTTTGTAAGTCACCTGTTGAAATAATTGAATTATACGATTGTTTTGGAGGGTGATTGCGTTCAATGAACGGCTGTTTTGTCGCAGAGTGATGCGGTGGTCCCCCTGCAGCCGGAAGACGACCCCCTAGTGACGGAGACGTTCGAAGCGGCCAGACACTTCCTCCACAGAGCCCTGTTGGACAAAATAAGAGTCTACTTGACTGTGATGATGCAGGCAGATTTCCAGGTGCCCCCTCACATGCAGAAGGTCCGTCACGTTTCTTTACTTGTGTTTGTTTGTTCATTGGACAATAGTTCTGTTAGGAATCCTGAGTTTTGTGGTAAGTAGGACTGTACGTAAAGTTAATAGGGATTTTAGTACCAGATTTGAAGGAAACTTAATCTGTGTACACCATAAAAGAAACCATTTATAATCTCATAATTAGGAATGGGAACCTTCAAATCTCTCAGGAATCAGGATAGTCTGGGATTCAACAAAATATTGAATTCAAGATTTTAACTAATGTTGTTGCACCTACACACTTCTAGGTTGATCATCAATTGATCAGTAAAACTATCACAAACTTAGACCACGAGAAAGCAGGAGTCAATTTTAACTGAAACTATTTTTAAAATTTGGTAGGGCCAGCGATAAAATGAGTTATACTACAACTAACTTTCACTATATTTCGTTCAAACTCGCACAGGATGATTCAAAACGACCGCCCAATTGTAACTGGTGACTACCACTATAGTTTCATATTCGATACAATAGAGAAATAAATGCAGGTGTGTTTTTGCGAGTCTTGGAGGGTAATGTGGGCAGCGACATCTTGAATATCGGAGCGCTAAGGCCATGAAGCTGCGCAGCATGGCGACGGAAACAACAGCGATTTTGTTTTCGATCTGGGCCTTCAGTTCCTGTAGCATGGAGCGGGGTGTTGAGAAGACTTGGGGTCCTGTAACCCCTGATCAGAGCACTGGGAAACGACGCGACACCAGTCTGACTTGGGGTCCTGTAACCCCTGATCAGAGCACTGGGAAACGATGGTGTGTGTTGCGAAGACTTGGGTCCTGTAACCCCTGATCAGCACTGACAGTAAAAGTCATTAGTATATTTTCCACCTATCATGTTTCTTTTTTTCTCCCCCAGATTGTGCAAGAAAACTTTGTAGAAATGCGTAAAGTGGACAACAAAATGACTGCAGATGATCTTCACATGTTGTTGGTGCTTGCGAGGTAAAGTTGTATATTTAGAGTTGCGTGGAGACTCACAGTTTGGACACAAGGCTGCCGATGTACCAAGAGACAGGGCAATTAAACACTACGTTACAGAACACGTTTATCCTTGTAACACGACGACAGTCAGTTTCCTTATCGGAATGGATCTAGCATAACTGGTTTAACTCTTAGATTATGTTTATTCATGTGACACATCTCTAATTATTTTTTTATTAAATGCATGCACCCGCCTCGGTGGTGTAGTTGGCAAATGCGCTTGTCGTGTTGAGCCCGACTGCTGAGGATGGGGAGATCGAGGTTCGAATCTTGGTCGGGTGAACTGGGGGTGGTTTTTCCTAAATGGTTTTCCACTCTCCCTCCACGCAAATGCGGGTTCACTTCCTCTAATTCAACCTCCCCAATTCCTAATCCATTAGAATAATTAGTACTTAAAGCATATAACCCGAACGGGTACTAAGATGCGGTGCTAAATATTATTATTATTATTTATTAAATGCAGGCTCGTATATATAAAAGATATGGCTAGGCGGGTAGAATTTTTTCATGTTAGGTCGGATTGGGTTGAGTCTGGTAGTTTTCAAATTGTATCAATTTTTGGGTCAAGTCGAATATCTTGTCAATTTTTATTTTACAATAATTTTATACATAGATATCTTAGAAAGTTGTGTTGCGCGTTTCACACTCCTCCCTGATTAGTTCCGATAGAATGAAACCTGGGTCGGGGGATTGGGCGGTGACAATCGATTTTCTTCAAGAGGCAACCATTACCTCACTGTCCAGTGGCAGCAGTGTAAAGTGTGGACCGTGTTCTTCTTTTCATTGTAAAAGCCATATTGTGTTTGTACCATTCCTGTACTTTCTTCCAAATATCATTCACTGTAGACTTGGACATTTGTGTATTTCTATTAATCAGCCAACACTTCACCGTGTTCTACTTGTTTCAGGTTGGTATCACTGAGTAAAGGTGAGCGGGAGCTATGTGAAGACTCGTGGCGACAAGCAACACAGATGGAACAGAAGCGCAAACAGAGACTAACCTCCGCACGCCCTAACTCTCTCTCGTAAGGTGGAGTGCCCCACTGAGACGGGGACACCAAGCTTTGTTTCTTTCAACTCTCTCTCGTGCAGTGAACATAAAATTACCTCGAGATATTAATGAATTATAAGGGTGCGGCAGAAGGGAGCACAGGTTTTTTACAACATTAAATTTTTTTGGCCAAAATAAATCAAATATTTCTCCAGTAGCAACATAGAGTTTAGTTTTCTGCACATGTGCTGAAAGATATCAGTCTCACATTTTAGAGTCCTAGTGTAATCCGTCACAGTTCGGGGTAATTGAACCAGCTATTTAATTTCAAGTGACCTGCTTCGGTGTCACTTTCGCAACAGACTATACTGCCAACGACAGGGATAATGAGAATCGAATCTCAATTGTTGGTTTTTTACAAATTGAGTTTCCAATCTCCATCTACACAAATGTGGGTACAATTACTCTAAATTTAACCTTACTCATCCCTGAACAAATATTAGGATGTGGTGTTAAAAACAATCCAATTTCAAGATTTTCATTATTAATTTAGCATCTTCAAGTTTTTTTTTTTTACTTGTCATAATGTGGTCAAAAAAAACAACTAAATTAATTAATAAGTACAAAATTTGTAATTTATTTTACTAGACATATTAAACATGGTTTTATTACATATTTGTTAATTTTCTGTTTTCCCACTGAACCCTAGTGTGAGTTTAACAAGTCGTGGCCATTGGTCCGTTCATCCTGTTTGAGATCGTAGAGGTGCGTTCCTGGGTCTCTTAGGAGGCTGTGGGCCATCCGTTATGTCTGAAGTTGCGACTGTAAGCTGCAAAATAAGTTTATACTCCAAAAGTTTGCAATTTAGGCTTATACGGACCAAGGTTCACACTCAACATACTTGCAATTTTTACATAACATCGCATTACAAAATTTACGCAGTTTTGTGTTTGAAGGAACAGGTGTACCAACTGTATTTCTCATAATGGTTCTAATAATAGTACAAATTGTAATGAAGCGTTAAAGGAAATAAGTAGAGTATCGAATATGTCTGAATAATTTATGCCTTTTTAAAAAAATAAAATTGTTTTTAATTTTCTTTTATGACAGCATCAGTGGCAAGGGGCCCTCTCAAGCCCGGTGACTTGGGTGGTTGCCCAATTTGCCCACCCCCTTGTGTTTTAAAATTGTACTCAAGGAATGTTTTAATATATCACTATTCTATTGTAATTTCAAAGATAATTTTTAAATGTCCAAATCTTATAGGATAGTTTAAATGTTTATCGAGCTCAAGCTAGGCTCAACTTGAGGGGAAAAAAAACTTTTGCTAACAGACAACATAATTTATCTATTTCCGTTTGCATTTTGTATACACACATGCCCCATTCTACAGTAGCCCCGTGACTTCTTTGGTGCTGACTGACAGCTCACAGTTGACTTCTGACAGTCAACATTTAGGTATAAACCTACATTTTGACTGTCAGAAGTGACAGCTGCTAAACACATGTTTTTGCATATCATATGGTTCAGCGTGGGGATACATAATTTGGTCTGGTAACTTTTCAAAGCTGTCAGTCAGCACCAAAGAAGCCATGGGGCTACTCTAGCTAGATACGTTGTCCTACCGCACCTTCTCATCCAATTTGTCCGGATTCAACAAGAGGAAGTTCATGACATCATCCTGGTGTCGGTGGCCTGGATACTCCTTCTGGTACCTTTCTAGCCGCTCTGCCATCGGCTTGAAAAAACAAGGTGTACATCTATTCAGATTTTGTACGTCAAGGAGCCAATCATCATCATCATCAACTGTTTCCAGCCTGTGGCCGGGTCCGTTTAGTAAGATGCCTCCATCTTCCTCCGTCCTTACATCATTCTTCTCCTCTCACTTGAACATTTCCTCCCATCTCTTTCATATCTTCCAGTGACTTACAATATTTTTTATATTATATAATTACAAATTCAAACTGTTTCATTGGCCTCATCGCTCTACTCTCGCAGTAGACTAGACCGCCGTTGACAGGAAGATTGAGGTTCGAATCTCGGTCAGGTGTAATGAGGATGGTTTTTTCCCCTAAATGGTTTTCCATTCTCCCTCCGCACAAATGTGGGTACCCTTCCTGATCCCTAAAAAAAAAAACCATGTAACCTGAACTGCGCTAAAAAAATATATTAAAAACCACAAATTCAAGTGTTTCTAATGATTAATGTCCAATGCTCTTAGTTATCAGACATTCCATTTCCATAAACTGGTAAAACAGCCGAGATAACGAGTGACAGGCAAATAATTACATTTCTAACCAACATCTGCGTCGAAATAAATATCACCGCTGTTAGGGTCAGCCCTTTGCCTCGGTAGTACACTGTACTATTGTGCTAGACATAATAAGATTACACTCAATCACTTCTTCAAACAATAACTTTTTTACCTCATTACTTAAAGATTCAGAATTTACCCTTTTCCTTGCTAAAACACTTGTTGGACTTCTACTTATCAAAAGTAGAATAAAGTACATCTTAGCTCAGCTGGAAGCGTGTCTGTCTACTGAACTAAGGGTCCCGGGTTTGATTCCCGCCATGGTCGAAAAATGTATCATTGGTGAAATGTGGGTTTCCCCTTTCACGGTGATAAACTAACAGCAGGGGACTGGTGTTGTGTCAGTTCTAGAGTTAAAAGTCATGTTCTGATATAATCAGTCTGTTCAGAAAGTACACAGTAAATACCTCAAACAAACGAAATAAAAGAATTTCAAGTAAAATTAATAGTTTTGTTGGTGACCTGGTGGTCTAGGGGTAAGGTGTCAGACTTCTATGCAGGCGGCCGGGGTTCAATCCTCGGTCCCGGTACAGATTTATCTGATTACCAAACCCTTCCTTCACCTCTGACAAGACATCTTGTGAATGTGAGGAATGCCAGGCCTCCGCCGTGGTTCGGATTCCACGTTAAACTGTAGGTCCTTCATTTCATCTCACAATCACCCTACCATTACACATTAGCGTAAGTGCGTATAACCCGAACGGGTGGTAAGACGCGGTGCTAATAATAATAATAATATTTAGATATTACTGCATTAAAAGAAAAATGGCCACAAAGATGATATCAAAGGCTTGTCGTACAGTTGGAGTTGAACCAGAGAACTTCCGACCATACTGTTTGCCGGCATTATATTACCTTGACGATGTGTAAGTGACGGAGCAAGCGGAAGAGTCTAAAGGTGGCGGCCTGGTTGAATGTCTCTAGTATGAAGAACTGTCTGAGCTGCTCTGTACCGAGACTCACGGTAACGAGAGGCATGTGGGTCGTGTGGAGTACCTGCCAAGAAACACTAGCTCTATATATATATATAATTGTGCCTAAACAAGGACTCAAACTCCATACCGACCGCCTCTGTAGTCAAGTGGTCCAGAGGTCCCGGGTTCGATCTCCGGTGCTCCAACATTTCTGTGAGGCAGTCGGTTTTGAACAAGGTCAAACCCTCAGCCTTGCGAGGACAAACGAGTAGATAGATACTTGAATAAAGATGTAGCAGCTCTAGAAAACTGAGATTAACAACTGGAAGACTCATTCTGCTGACATGATACCCTCTATTCGCAAATGTTGGTACCGCTCGGTCGATATTGCTGACTTCCGGACTCATACCGTGGAGTTTGAGTTACATACCAGGAACAAACAGTTGTATTTAATACTGATCATGCTTTAGAACAATTTTAAAAAGAACAAAGTTTAAGTTTAAGTTTGGATGATAATCCGAATACTCTGAATGAACAAAGGTAAGTATAATTGTGTTTCTCACCTGAGCCAGTCTGAGTAGTAGATTTAAGTCCGTGTCGGTTAGTGTTTCCAGATAACAGCGCAACTGTCGTCTGGCCTCCTCTATATTACCACTCTGTCAGCACACAAAGGATAATCTAAAGATAACAGGTGTTGAGTTCATCTGATCACCATGGATTCACTTATTAGCTTACACGTGTCGCTGAATTAAAATATACAACATGCTCTGCTGCTGTAGGTTCACGCAACATACAAGTGGTTCAGGGTCTACTATAATCCGGATAATTGCTAACCAAGCAATCATGTGTTGGTTAAAGATTTTAAAAATAAACGAAAAGTGTAAACATACATTCAAGTTTAGTGAAATAGGAGGGGGAATTTCAAGGACGCTATATTATCAAAAAATATATTGTTTATCCAATCAGAATTAAATTCCAGCCTCTTTCCACAGATGGCCATGTCATTTATTCAATTAATCATGATAATTCTCTTCTAGCCATATAAAATGTATAAGTTACATCCATTTATCAATTTGTATATACCTACTTTGTAAAAGAATGTGACAAAGAAAAACATTGAGAGTGTTAATGATAAAAGAGCATGTATGACTCGGTGTGTGGATGTTGAAGGGAGAATACAAGGACAGGGAAGTGTGGAGGAAGTCAGTGAGGATGGATCAAGGACAGAATTGTTTTTTGAGCTGTATGCACGGTTTCTTGCCTACCTCGTAAGGGAAAGGCATGATTAAGTTTGCATGCATGGTTATACACTCTTACGCTAATGTGTAATAGTAGGGTGATTGTGAGATGAAATGGAGGACCTACAGTTTAACGTGGGATCCGAACCACGGTGGAGGCCTGGCATTCCCCACATTCACAAGATGTCTTGTCAGAGGTGAAGGAAGCGTTTGGTAATCAGATAGATCTGTGCCGGGGACCGAGGATTGAACCCCGGCCGCCAGCATAGAAGTCTGACACCTTACCCCTACAGCGCCAGGTCACCAGAAATCATTTAAAAGTGGCGTTCTCTCTAGAAAGTTTATGAACAGATGTGACATTTTCAAATGGAAATGGGTTGGTTACCCCTGGCCCCCTCATAAAGTGTGATAATTCACCTTGATACAGGCTTGTGTGTTGGTCCAGTCCCAAACCGTGCTATTCTCATGTAGTCTATAACCACGAGGGTTGACTGGTGACGTCGATCTCTCGGTGCCGCAGTAATCCTCACCTGCCCACTTCCTTTTACCTGCTCGTTGACATATTTTGTTAGTTCACAAAAAAAGTTTGAAATAAACACACTATTTCCTAGACGATATTGCAAGCGACCAATCTGCTCATGGGATATTTTTTTTAAAACTTCTACGTGGTGAAAATTCGACTATAAGAACTACTCATATATTACTTCAACCAAACTGTTTTTGTATCTTTATCTTTCCTCCATTGTGGTAGATATTTTTTATTCATCACCAGTTTGAATTATAGTTAGGTGAGCGGGGAATGATTATACACAATGTAATTTTCTAAAATGGTTTTCTCATTCTCTTTTTAGATGAAGTTTTTTTTTTACATTTACCTTACTCATCTTGTGTCCTTAAATTAGTATAAGTTATGAACAGAGAAAATTAAGCTCATATATAATAATATTATTATTAGCACCGCGTCTTACTACCCGTTCGGGTTATACGCACTTACGCTGTGTAATGGTAGGGTGATTGTGAGATGATGGTGATTGTGAGATGAAATGGAGGACCTACAGTTTAACGTGGGATCCAAACCACGGTGGAGGCCTGGCATTCCTCACATTAAGCTTATATAAAATGTTAATATTTACTCTCTATTTTCCCCCTGAAATATGAAATCTTCTGAATTTCCAGTCAACTTCAGCCAATGTACTGCAAGGTGTGTTTAAAAAATTCAATAATTATATGTTTATAACATTTAAATCTATTTAACTTTCTACACACATTTATTTTATAATCTTAGCCCAAGTGGGCCTTTACACAATATACCTGTTTTCAAGAGTCCGAGAGGATGGTCCACGGTTGCACCGTCGCCCAAAAAGTAGTTCCGGGTTGAGTTTCTCAGAGAAACACATTGAGAAGAGAACATGTCCAGCAAAATGGAAAACATTGACGGTGCTTTGTGAAGAGTGATGACACCTCCGGTCATCTTGGCAGGCGTCACATCGGTGCAATCAACTGCTCTGTCTGTTTCTTTGTTTGTTGATAGAGTGCTCTGGATTTCTTTCGGCATGACTACAGTTGCATAATTTATAGTTTAGGTAATTTTAAAAAGGTGTCAGTCCATTTATAATTGAAAAGTAGAAGACATTTGTTCTGTTGCCAAGAAACTTGCTAACAGAAACCAAGGTAACTGAATTTAAAAAAAAAGTGGATATAATAATGCTTGTTTAATTGAAATGATATTTGAAAGCAGTGAAAATATAATCGATCTAAAATAATTCGTGAAAACTACGTCCTAATTCCACAAGTTGTTTGATTATGTTTTTTTTCTGTTGTCTTGAATGGTTCCTTCTTACATCGATCACGAGAGGCAACTTTTAATAATAATTATGTTAATTTTGTCGACCTCTGTGTGTATGTGCCTTGTTTGACAACGCAAGGTTCATTTGCGAGTCGCGCTTGATATCTGCGCATGTTTTACCGTCGGTATTGAAATAACTTTGCCGCAAGAGGTTGTGTGGTGTGTGAGGGCCTTGACTCCAGTTGTTGTGTTATGTTTTTGAATGTTTAACTGGATCTGCTGGACCGTGTTCAGTAATATTACGCACTGCTTAGATTCACACTTCGTTTTCTCAATAGCTATTCTGACATCAATATTAATTAATTACGAGCTATTGCAAAGAATGGAGTGGTGTTGAAACAGGCAAAGATGGCGGTATATAAAAGTATGTTAACGCCAACATTGTTGAAGAAAGGACTGACCCTCCTCCAGTGTCACCGTCTTGTGTGCGCGTCTAAGCTCAAAGGCAAGGTGTTATTTTCAGGTTTTATAATCGTGGCAAGTTATAGTACAAAAAGAAAAGATCTGTATATTCAAAATGAAATTACAGCCTAAATGTAAGTTATGTAAATCCAATACAGTACATGTTTTTTAAAAATACTTTTCATTTATAAATTTAATGCAATTTGAAGTTAGTGAGTTGTCCTTACTTACATGCTATTAATAGTGTTCTGTTGGTACCTTCTTTATAATGTCACTCTGAGTTGGCGTTAAGTTTTGCGATGACATATGTTGGTCACAAATTTTTAATCTAAGTGTTAGAAGAAAGTTTGGAAAATTCAAAATGGCCAATCACGATTAAGATGTAGGGAGGACATAAATTTAAGTAAAAATAAATGTATACCAAAACTATAAATTTTTATTAAGTTTTTTTTATCACTTCAATTCTGAATTATAGTGTGGCCGCATGGTCTAAGGTGCTGCTCTTGCAGTAGACTAGACTGCCGATGACAGGGAGCTCAAGGTTCGATACTGGTTGGGTGTATTAAGCGTAGTTTTTCCTCTCTCCACACAAATGTGGGTACACTTCCTCCAAATCCAAGCTTTCTCATCTCCAGCTCATTACCGTAATAAGTACATAAAGGTTTGTCAAAATTGAAATATAAAATGACAGCTAAGCATATTTATTGAACTTTAGGACAATTATTATTAGCACCGCGTCTTACTACCCGTTCGGGTTGTACGCACTTACGCTAATGTGTAATGGTAGGGTGATTGTGAGATGAAATGGAGGACCTACAGTTTAACGTGGAATCCGAACCACGGTGGAGGCCTGGCATTCCCCACATTCACAAGATGTCTTGTCAGAGGTGAAGGAAGGGTTTGGTAATCAGATAAATCTGTGCCGGGACCGAGGATTGAACCCCGGACCCCCAGCACAGAAGTCCGACATCTCACCCTTAGACCACCAGGTCACCTTAGGGACAAATAAAAATAGTTTTAGAGTGAAGATTAACCTTTCCATAAAACAGACAAATCAGCTTGTTTCAATTACAACACGCATTAGGTCTTTCATTGGTATAAAAGTAGGTATTTTTTAAAGTACTACAAGTCTTACTCGTTAATTAAGCTGTCAGCAACTTAAAATTAATATAAGGAGAGTTGGAAAGTAAATGAACCGACATTAGGTATGGAGGGTGTGTGGCGAAAACCCACCCACAATGCACCTGGCAAGGTCTTAAATCAACTCCAATAGATCAGGCCAGAGCTCAATATTATTTTGGTTTGTCTTTTGTTAGTGAGCCAAGTTCCTATGCTTCTGCACTTTTAAAATGTTTTTTAAAGGTAAATACCAACGTCGGAAAATTTAATTTAAAAAAACTGACGCGTTGAACGTGCAAACTAAATAATTATTAATTTGGTGTTAAAACTTTGGTTTGTCTTTACCGACAAGGGGAAAGTGGTAGAAACAATTCCAGCATTGATCGATACAAGTTTAAACCTTGACTTGAACAGAGAGTAAAACTTCCCCTCTTGCGCGTTGGTTCAGAAACCACGGGGAAGAGACAATCTAAAGTTCAATAAGAGAAATTTACCATATTGTTGTTAATAAAGTATGGCCTTGCACATATTACAGCCCTAATATTTTAAAGGAGTTCTGCATGAAGAATCTGACGGTTTTATTAGTCTCTGTGAATGCCGATATTGATGTACAGGCACTCATAACTTCAGAACACAGCACAGATTCTTCCACCGACTGAATTACTAGTACAGCGACACTGAAGGATGGAAATACTCCCGCCCTCCCTCCCCCTCTACCACACACACATGCTCACCGATTCCTGCTGCCCAGTACAGTCACAGTATGTTAAATAAATACTCCTCTGTAGGAAACTGATTCTTGTATCAGTGAAAAATGTTAGGCTGCACATATAATACGAGCACAGTTTTTTGGAGGGACATTTTTAAAAGAAAAACCTCTCACCATATTTAAGTAATAGGTATAAATGTAATATAAAGGTACAGGAAAGGTGAATAGAAGAACAATTGACACTCTACATTAAACAAGCAGATTGTGTTTGTTCCTAGCCACCTTCCAACAAATATATTAAACTTACCTCATAAAGCAACAAGGTTTTCCTTATAAAATAGTTATACCCCTAATAACTTGTGAAATGTGGTGATTCCAAATAGACCAATAAATATTCTTGATGACTTATGGTCTTAATAAAGTTTGGGTTTTAAATAAAAACTAAAATAACACACACACACATTAATACAAACACAACAAATGTTAGTACTATATTAGTAAAACAAAGTAAAACAAAACATTTATACTTCATACTTTAATAAATTCACATTATATTCACAATATAAAACAATTTTAATGATTTTTCAAACCAAAGTTTTTCTTTCTATTCACAAAACAAAGTAACACAGTATTGACATTTTTTTAATCATTTTTATGAGCTAAATGATCAATTTAGATTAAGTTTTTTATATAAAATTGTTTTTCCCCCCCCCAACACAAACAAATAAAAAAAAAGATGAAAACCAAGAAATGAGTGGATCCAATAGGTTCAACGGCAGGCAGGCAGGCAGGATGTAGGAAAGTGCGTAAGGACAGAAGGAAGGATCCTCATTCTCTCTTATCCCCTCTTTCCTTGTCCTTGTAAAATGACGGAGCGTTGGCGTGCTTTCCCGTGTTAAGGCTCTCTTTGGCTGAAAAAGATAATCCTAGCTTAACACAAAACTTTCCGTCGTTAGAATCAAAAGCTAGAGAGAGAGGTGTTGCCAACTACCACTTATGATATGTCTATCGGTCTTCCAGTAGCAACATTTACTTAGCATAGTTTAACGGAATTTTGGAAATGGTTGTTTAATTAAAATAACCGTACATTTCATAAACTAACGTCACTGTAACTATTTCCTATAGTTGTTAGCACAAGTGCTGGCGGAATGAGGAGTTTTTTAAGAAAAATCCGCATGTAATAAACATGAACTTATGTTGTTAAAAATTATAATAATAATCCCAGAACACCTAGCCAACCCAAACCTGGGTACGGCACAAATATGCACATCTGGGACATTTATTTAAAGTGGGGTTATCCTGTACAGAGAAGCTCTTTCAAAATAAAAACCACAACATTTCTAGAATATTTACAACAAAGTCAGCCTTTTTTTTTTTTTTAAACTTTTATCTAAGTTTTGAGAATTATTTCTCTAATTCATTTCATGGTAAAAGTTTTTACCCGATGCATTAAGCAACTAGCTGAAGATTTTGCAATATTTTGGGAAAAAAAACCCAATGATCCTAATTAAAAGTCAAAAACTTTTCAGCATTAGGGGAAAAAAAATAAAGTTCAAAGAGGTTGTAATAATACCCTAATGCAACCTTTCAAAACTGAGATGTCTTATTAAGCTACAATTTAAAAACAAAAACATTCAGTTCTTAAATCCTAACTGCACAAATCCTTACTCCTTGACGGAAGCATAAGGACCATCAAAAGCAATCCCATTTGACTTTTAACTAGCCGAATGATACATGGTAGGGTGGTATGTGCAAACCATACCATTTTATAATTGTATTGAAGAGAACATTTCCACTAAACCTATAAAATCTAAATTATCGACACATCTACAATAAGGTTTTACATTTTGATAGGCAACTAAATCTTAAGTTAAGCCTTGTATGTATGTAACACGAAAGAAAATTTTTAATCCTAACTCAATTCCAGACAAGTGTTTTTTTTTTGGGCCAATCCGTGTTAATTTTTATTTTACTTACTAAATGTTTGAAATAAAGCCATATTCCGGACACATTTTTCTCAAAAACCAGAGTCGACCCGACCCATATTTACTCTATAATTTTTAAAAAGACATCAAACACTACAAAAGCACAGCACGAGTGAATGATGTCAACCGAGCGCATTCAGGCCAAACATAAAAATGAGTACGCGAGTGAGGAAAAGGTAGGTATAAGTCCCGACACTGAACCGGACTTGAATCACTTTATACCCGGAGGGGGAATGCCCGCGGCTGCGCCGGTTGTCCCGACGGCACCGGCCCCGGATGTCGCCGCCTTCTGTTTCAGCATGGTCCAATCGAAGGTGTAGTCGTATTGGTGGTTGAGAGTTCGGAACAAGATACGGAACAACTGTCGCAGATACATGTAGTCGGGGCCCTCTTCAAACCGCAGGCCTCGACAATAGTTCAGATACATCGCAAACTCTGCCGGGAAGCCCTGGAGACAAATGATTTCATTTAAAATGTGCGGTGGATGTCCCCGATCTGGTGATGGGTACAAACCCACTTTAAGTAAGCACTCACACTACACAATCTTCTAAGCTGAAAAATGCTTACATTTTTTAAGTCTGTGAAAATATAAGATTTTCAATTTTGAAATTAAACCGAAACTTTGCTTACCAACTTGAATACATTCTGAATTAAATATTTTGCTTTTCTGATAATCAGTTTGCAGCGTGGGCCAAAGATATATTTTGTAATCTCGTTAACTTATAGAATTTGGATTCAATCCACATATTTATTTTTAAAATGTTATGGTTGCTAACGTGAGATTTATTCATAGTTTGTAGTAAAAGAAATCTACAAGGAAATATAAAGTACAACTTAGTTATTAATAATATTTAGCACCGCATCTTACTACCCGTTCGGGTTATACGCTTTGAGTACTAATTACTCTAATGGATTAGAAATTGGGAAGGTTTAATTAGAGGAAGTGAATCCGCATTTGCGTGGAAAACCATTTAGGAAAAACCACCCCCAGTTCACCCGACCGAGATTCGAACCTCGATCTCCCCGTCCTCGGCAGTCAGGCTCAACGGCGACAAGCGCGTTAGCCAACTACGCCACCGAGGCGGGTCACCCGACTTAAGTTATTACAACATTAAAAGATATTTAAAAAAGAGCTTGTATGCTTGGTCAACCATAAATTGTTAATTATTTTGAAATAAAAGCCTTATCTCCAATAAAACATAAGTTAACGCCAAGCCATAGATCGGGCATCTGGCGAAGACATCCCATCATCTAAACTAATGTGCAACAAACAGTTTTTTTAATCAAACTCACTTTGCAGAGGACCTCGACCGGGGTGGACATTTTCTTTTCACTGATCTTCTCATACTTTTGTTTCTTCGTGGCCGCCTGAAAAGAAATAAGAGTGTCGAACAATGAGGAACATTATGGTGCATAGCATAATACAAGGGCTACATGAAAGATTCATGCACACAAGAATAAAGAAAATAGATTGGTTTAAAGAAAACCTGCTAAGAGAAAGATTGGAGGAAGTTGGAATGGAGAGGGAAATTAGAACAATATAAAGCAGGGGTCAGCAACCCTTTTGGGGCCTCGATCAACTTTTACATTTATCCAAGCTCTCAAGGTCACTCTTCGTTCCGCCACTCTTTGTAATTCTTGTTTTTCAAAGAAACTTCATAAAATAAAATGTACACTCTGTTACCCTGAAATGTATCAGTCTTACCTTGACTAACTACACTATGGCCCTATCTCATAAGCTGTACCATAGTGGAGTAATGAAAGGTAAACTTGTTTTTTCGTGATGACAAAGTTTTCTTAAGCGATTGACTGAAAATAGCTGCGAAATCGATCATTTTGTCGACTCCCGATACAGAGGAGACCTGGTTCATATTGTGTACCGTTTTTGATCAGGAGTCGCGTAACATAACATAAAAACTCAAGCAAAACACAAGACAATGAATTTGGACTGTTTGAAAACAAACTGTTTACTAAAAATGAAACCCAAGAATTTTGGGACGGTTAAGTTGAAATTTGTAATATAAGCTTCAACGAATATACAAACTAATGTGTATTAATAGGCTGCACACCATAAACAAATGAGGTGCTAAATGGCAGTTTCAATGTTAGGCTAGCTAGAACATGTGGTTCCTTACTTAACCCCGCCCTTGTTTACAGAACATTCCGCCAATCAAAACTTGCTCAAAGTGTCATTAACGGAATATTCCACAATCACTCATATTTTTCTGTAAGTTCCAGAATATTTTGTAGATGGAAGCAGGCAACTGGAATAGAAGTATATTATAGCGCGTGAACTCGGAACTACATCATAGCACTAAGTGAACTATGTTAGGTGTTGTCTGACCGTCTCCAGAGCCAGTAAACAATGGAGACAGCAAGAATGGCGGGATTTATTGTAGAATACAACATGACAGTGATCTTAGTGATCCTACAAGTGATGATTTAGAAGATATATAGAGGGGGGAATTCAATACATATTGCGTGTAAACACCCAAAAGCAGAATGACATGAGACCCGAGTCTCACGGAGCATACAGAGAGAGTCTTACAATTTAGTTTTGTAAAACCTGCACAGCTAAGCCTTTCCTCCGGCCGGTAGACTGTTTCGAAGCCTACCATACCAAAAAAATATTATAAATAGAACACAAAGCCGACAATGTGTATATTGACTTTGTTTAGAATTACAGATTAAAGTCAGTGACAAGAATTTCAACAATGTCAGATGGAACTTCCTGAGAAAACCATGGTGACTTACCATACCAAATAATGATGGAAATTTATAATATTTCTAGGTTTATCACTTCCGCCACATAAGTAAGAAAATAGTAAGTAATATAACTTTTTTTTTTGTAATTTTGTTTGAAAAAAGTGAGCATTTAAGGCAAAAGCTTATTTTCTACCTCAACAATGGAAGGGTTAACGTTAAGTTAGGTGCATCCTAATGGGGCATTCACGCTACGTCGCATTGATAGCGATCCTGGCGATAAGATGATAGTAGGAACCATCAACTTGAGTAAAGTGTACTGAATATTAGCGCTGTGGTATTACTGGTACCTTGAGCCCCTGCCACGGCAAACTGCCCCGATTGAAATACATCAGCACATAGCCCAGGGACTCCATATCATCTCGTCGGCTGGAACAAAACAAGCATTTTGGTAAATGTATGGTCTTAAAATTAAAACCAGTTTTTTATATAGCAATTTGTACTAAAGTGTTCCAGATCCTGAAAGCCCTGCATACCGTAGCTATTTCTGCCCCCCCTCCCCCAACATATTTTTCCTCTAACAATCCCTATGCTCCTTACCCACCCCAATAATCAAAACTAAAAACTATCGTACCGTCAGTTGTGCAAAACTAGCAAATCTTGGTGGATCAAAATGATCTTTAGGTTACGGGTATAGCCGTTTTAAATTTCAGATTCTTAAATAGGAAAATGATACATGGACCGGGGAATTGAACCTGGCATGCTTGGCTCAAGGGCCGAGTCAAAGGTCCCAGGTTTAATTCCCACGACCAGGTGTTGTTTGACACTATGGGCATGGTTGCACAGATATAGAGAACTACTAGCAGTCCAGTTAGTTTGCGCAGAGGTCCGCTTATGGTAACAAGAGAGAAACAAGTCTGGCAGGTTGGAAGCTGGTCCAGCCGCACTGCTGGGTTGCTTCTAGAACATTCAATACTACCTCTACGACTTACTTACAACCATTGGAATTAGATTATAGTGCTATCGTAACCGTAACTGTAACAAGCGATATAATATTTCATGTGTAAGTATATGGTACAATTTCACCAGTACCTTTGATACTTTACATCCTTTACTGTTCCCAGCCTGTGGTCAATTTTTTATTCAAACCATATATTTCCTACTACAAGCCTGACGTAATCTAACTAGGGCAAACACAACATCCAGTCCCCAGCTGTTGACTCATCACTGTGAAAGAATAATAATAATATTTATCACCGCATCTTACTACCCGTTCAGGTTATACGCTTTAAGTACTAATTACTCTAATGGATTAGGAATTGGGAAGGTTGAATTAGAGGAAGTGAACCCGCATTTGCGTGGAGGGAGAGTGGAAAACCATTTAGGGGAAAAACCATCCCCAGTTCACCTGACCGAGATTCGAACCTCGATCTCCCCGTCCTCACTGTGAAAGAGTAAGCCCACATTTCATCAATGATACATTTTTCGGCCATGCCGGGGAATCGAACCCGGGACCCTTATCTCATTAGGCAGACACGCTACCGACCGAGCTAAAGTGTCGGACTTCACAAGTATCTGTCCAAGAAATTCTAATTTTTGTAATTAACGACACAGATAACTTCAATGTCTTTGTAAAGAACATCTAGATAGATTCTTGATTAGAATCCCGGTTTTTAGAGTATGGGTCATCCTAGTCCACTTTATTCCTGGAATTTCAAGTGACATCCCCTGAGCGATTCTTATGTCGCTTGGATATTATGTGAATAGTCAATCAATCTCACACAATTAGGTAAATAATTACACTCTTCCAATAAGAAATGCAATTTGTTAGATAGTATACATTTGTTGCGGAGCATTAATGCACACTTTCAAATGTCATAATTCATCCAAGCATAAATAAAGCAAATATTTAATTTGTTGAAAAAATTGCATTTTTATGTCTAAAAAAATATCAAGTGTTTAAGATACTTGGGAAATGTATAATCACAAGAAGAAAAATGCATTAACAGTTTACAGTAAGATTTTGGAACATTTGGTCTTTGAGAGATTTTTTAGGTCATTAAAATTTAATGTATATGACTAAGTGTGATTCAATAGGTCTTATGTTTGAATAGAAAATATTTAAGAACAAGATAGAAACTTAGAATAATAATTTGTGCCCTCGGTACTTGTTCATGTCCCCGTAAAACACATTTTATATTTTAGGGTCTTCATCTACGAGTACATGCTCTGGGTAGAAATAACAAGCCCCCCCAAATAATGTACCTCTGCTCAATTCCCAGATGAGCGTTGATAGAAGCATAGCGGGCCGTTCCCGTCAGATTCTTGTCCTCGCGATACACAATGTGCTGCCGTGTGCGGGTGTCACGGAACTTCTTTGCCAATCCAAAGTCAATTAAAAAGAGCTGAAACAGTGATAGTTAACTAAAACCATCTTATCATTTTGTATGATTTAAAAAAAAATCTTTTATTATTAGCACTGCGTCTTACTACCCGTTCGGGTTATACGCACTTACGCTAATGTGTAATGTGTAGGGTGATTGTGAGATGAAATGGAGGACCTACAGTTTAATGTGGGATCCGAACCACGGTGGAGGCCTGGCATTCCTCACATTCACAAGATGTCTTGTCAGAGGTGAAGGAAGGGTTTGGTAATCAGATAAATCTGTACCGGGACCGAGGATTGAACCCCGGCCGCCAGCACAGAAGTCTGACACCTTACCCCTAGACCACCAGGTCACTTACAAATAAAATCAAGTATACTTAAATAAAGGTGGTGTGGTACAGGTGGTGTTCAACGTTACATCACTAGTAGGTGCAGGGATCAGCGAACATACCCACAAGTTGTTTTTAGTGAAGAAGAACTATAGCGTATTACTCCGAGCAACTGAGCAACTCGTATTCTATTAGATTATACTTACTCAAGTGTGAGTGCCACTTAAGTGATCTGTGACAATGAGTCAGATTGTATTGAAATAAGGCATGATTTTAATCAGTCAATACCATAACGTTTATACACCGTCTTAAAGGGATAAAAAGTAATTTAGTCCAATTATTAAAGAAAGGGATTTATATAAGAAATTTTACAAATGAATTCTAACAACGCCATTAAAAAGTTTAAGGAGTTTTTTTTAACGTCGCATCTTACTACCTGTTTGGGTTGTATCCTTGTGTATTAATTAGGCTAAGCGGTTAGGGACGAGGAAGTTTGAATTTAGAGGAAACGCATTTGCATGGAGGGAGAGTGGAAAACCATTTTGGAAAAATTCCCCTCGATACAGCTGCCAAAGAGCGGGTTTGTTTGTTCTATGCTAAATCTGAAACCTCCCCCATCCCCTCAATCAATCAATAATTAGAGATATAAAGAGACAATTGAAGTGATTCTAAAGACATAGCGGTCACAGAGAGAAAGAGAAATGCGGCCAATCAAGGACAGTCAGGCAGCCTTCCTACTAACACTGACCCACTTCTTGGTCTTTCCGGTTAGGACACCAGAGCATTAGTAGTTGGGTTTATAACTTGCACTGTGTATACAACAACATAGGACTTTTACATCTGGTTGGGCTCCAGAAGTAACAATATTAGGATGACCACAAGCTCCAGCAGGATTTCTGGTTTTACTAGTAAAAATACCACTTTTTAAAAGCGCTTTTCACTTGGACTAAATGATTCTGAATGGGATGCCAAGTATTAGTAATGATGTTACTATCCATCATGCCCCCTTCTCTTGTCGGAAGAATGTAACACCCCCTTCTTCTAAAACTGGGTACATTTTTGCTAAGGTTTATTTGAGAAAGACATTATTCCTGTCTTGGTGTGTGGTCAGCCGCAAGTAGAGGTATAGATGTTGGGCCCAAGTGTTTATACAAAATGTGCTACACCTCACAATGGCAGCCTAAACTATGGTAGCACACTCTTAACGGCTTTAAATTTCTGTCAGAAAGCAAATTCCAAGCATAGTTTCCAGAAAGTTTTTTGTGGGTCAAGTCCTCGGTGATAAGAGATGGGTGCCCAGTCCGTCATTAGGCTTGTTCTGCAATTAGACACCAGTAGACACCATTTTCTGATGCTTGTTTCGGTCATCACTTCTTCTCCAAACACGCAACAAAGTTGACGGTGAATTATTTTGTGGGTTCAGGAAGCGAATCACTGAATCACTGACTGCACTTCAAAGTCGGCAGGATTATATATTTTCTTGTTCATAATATATTACAGAACCAACATACAACTGAGGCTGGCTACGTTCCTTAATTACTGTATGACCGTACTATTTACATTGGAGTAGTATAATTATTAATAGCTTGCAGTCAATAAGTTATTAGTCACATGTTAGAGTGTTTGATTAATCACTAAGCCATGCAATATTATTGTGCTATCAGCCCCTCGGATAGCTGATAATGGTCATTCCACCTGAACGAATGGAATAAGACTTTCACGGTGAAGGCCATAGCAGGGTTATAATAGCTTTGTGAATGGCATGTGATCAGCGAGTATTTATATAGAGTCAAGAATCTAGTTTTAGTCTGTCCAACAGTGAACAGTGTTATAATCATCTGGAACAAGGGCTCATGGGTCGGTAACTACCTGCTGGGCAGTAAGAATATAATCACGGCCGGCCGTCCAGATATAAACACTTAATGTTTTATTAAACCTGTCGATAACTATAGATGTTTTCTATTCCATGGTGTCTACTCAACTTGACCAATGAAATCCCCGACTTTTTCCCTGATTTCCCCTCATCATTTCCTAAAATTCCCCACTAAAATGTATGTAACATGCTTCTAACCCCCCCCGCCCCTCCCTTCTCCACTCGTTTTTCTATTAATATTTTTTATGAATAATAATAAGTTTTAAAATTTGAATATTTTTTTTAATTTGTATTAAAATTGTTTACTAGGAATTAAAAATATATTACACAGCTACAAACAAAAAAAGACATAAGTTACTTATTATTGCATTTCATATTTTGAGTAAAATATCATTTTCCCGGATTTTTATTGTGATTTATCAAATTCCCGGCTTATTCCCATTTTTTCCCAATCACTTCAAATTCCCGGCTAATTCCCGTCTTCCGTGATTTTCCCGGATGGTAGACACCTGTATTCCGGAATTAACAAGCACGTGTATCCAGCAGCGCCAGGACATGTGGATAGTCTCACCAATACCAACGCTTGTATTGTTTTAGGTACAACACCAAGGTATAATACAGGCACATTATGTCGACGAGGGTGCATGCAGCGGACTAGTGTCAGTTATACGCAGGTTATGGGACATTCTAACAACATTACGGAGCTTTATACAGCCGATTAAAGTGTAATTTGCTGATAACTCCTCTCAACCTAACCGCTACATATTACAGGCGTGGGAGAAAGTGGAAGGGCTGGGCACAGACCTAAGTAGGTCAGGCTCACTCTTGTTTACAAAGAGACTGCTAGAAACTCTACAACAAAGCAGATTAAAGAGATTTGGGAATGTATCAAACAACCTAACATCACTCACTCTGTATTACCTCTTAATACTTACATTAGTCATTTAAACAAATGTGAATTTTTTTAAATTTAAAATGACTTTTTAAAATATAAAATGCTGCCACATATTATGGAGCAATGGCGGCAAAAATTATGGGAAAAGTGTCAATTCCAAAATTAGAGTTAGTTCAAACATGTATTTTAATAGTCAAACAAATACATTGGGTTTCAGAAAATTACATAGTAGAATGTCAAACTTACTCTCCTTGTAAGGTTTGGGTGTTAATACTTGGTAACTGTGATGTCTCTGGTGTTGTGTTTCTCTTCACGAGAGAGAACCACTTACACACAATTGTGTTCAGCCAAAAATTGCCAGCATTTCTTTGAATAATTAACTTTTTTTTATTTGAGGTATTTAATATTCACTTTCTGAACCGACTGATATATCAGCGCATGAGAATTTCTATGATCAAGAGTGAAAGTACCTACCAATTTTGCTGGTATAGGTATTTCCACAAACCTGCCACAATAGACACGGGATCGACGGCTTCACTTCCCCTCCGAAGGAAGTTGCGCTACGGATTGTTATAGTTCAAGAGAAATTGGTCAATCTTGACTGGGTTTGAACCCCCGAACATCAGGTCCTCAACACTTTACCCCAAGATCACCGAGGTTATAATAAGATGAAGTGGGCTGTGGAGAGTCTCGACTATGACATGTCCGACAGACTCACCTTGTTGCAGTGTCTGCCAATGTCCGACAGACTCACCTTGTTGCAGTGTCTGCCAATGTGACATAGACTCACCTTGTTGCAGTGTCTGCCAATGCCCGACATAGACTCACCTTGTTGCAGTGTCTGCCATGTGACATAGACTCACCTTGTTGCAGTGTCTGCCAATG